>JANFOE010000522.1:0-242247 GCA_025667525.1 Glebionis coronaria
AGTATCACAATCAAAATACAATATCTCCAAAAGTGTGAAAACACAACCTTGATTCGGGATTTCATCACTCGATCATTGTATTCGAATCTCAAACAAAAAAAGAAAAGGCAAAAATAGATAAATACTTTCGTGAAGCTCGATTTTGAAAGATACGAACTATAAGGTGGGTATAAGGCGGGTATTATAAAATATACCCTAAGGAAAAAGGCTCTTAAGTGCTTCGCGCCGCCTCGTTTCCCCGCTTGCTTGTGAGTATTTTGATTTTGAAGGCTAATCGAGGGTTTTGCCGCCCAAAGTATTAATACGTATACTATATTTGCTTGGTTTTCTTTGTGATTAAACCCTCGTGAACAATTTGGTTTTCACCAAAGTTCTAAAGTCATTCGAAGGCGTTCACTCCACGTGATCGTTTTCATTCCTTTGAGGCTTCTTTAATCAAGAGTTTGATTCAAGGAGAGATTTTGTAGATTGTTGTCTACGAAGATACACCAAAATCCAAAAAAATTAAATATCATCAAAAACACAAAAAAATTGAAAATCCACAAAACGACCAAAAAGAATCTTCTTTGCTCACCTCCCATTCTTCGTGAAGTTTATGATCACTCGTAATCAAGCTAAACGAGCTCGTAAACGTATTCAAAAGCAAGCAAATCAAGGATCGTTGATTGTTGAAGAACCTCCAATTGTTGAACCTATTATAGAACAAGAAGTCGTAATGGCTAATCGTACTATGATGGAGTTGCTACAAGCACCCACCGAGGGTTTTGGAGAGGCCATTGTTATTCCCGCCATCCTTGCGGAGAATTTCGAGATTAAGACGGGTTTAATGTCGATGCTACAAGCAAACAAGTTTCGATGACACGAGAAAGACAACCCGCATTACCATATTAGGAATTTCAACCGTCTCACCGCCACTAGCAAATTCAAAGATGTTCCGCATGACGCCATTAAGATGATGTTGTTTCCATATTCGTTGGATGGACCCGCAAAAATTTGGCTCGAGAAAGAACCGCCAAATTCGATTTTGACATGGGCCGATCTCGTTTCTAAGTTTGTGAACAAGTTTTTTCCACCATCGAAAACAACACACTTAAAAAATGAGATTTCACGATTTGTGCAACGTAACAATGAAAGTTTTTCAATGGCATGGGAACGATTTAAGGAGATGTTACATGAATGTCCTCACCATGATTTTTCGGAATTACATCAAATTGATACCTTTTATAATGGGCTTAATGATCATGAACGAGATTATTTGAATGCCGCCGCGGGTGGTAATTTTTTGTGCAAGACGACAAATGAGGCTTTACAAATCATTGAGAATCGATCTAAGGTTTATAGCCCTCGTAACACACCGAGTGTTGCCAATATGGGTTCGTCATCGTCATCACAATCGTCTCGTAGCATTAATGCCTTACATGATGAAGCTAATGAGGAAAATCGGTTTTTTGATAGATTTGCTAATCTAATGTCCCATTGGAAGGCTCAAGAAGCTTCCAATTCCGCTTCGGTTAAAGCGGTTGCTAAGAGTTGTTTATCATGTGGAGGAGCTCATGATTTATCCGAGTGCATTACCGCGGATGGTAACACTTCGAGTGCTTATGTAGCAACGGGAACTTACAACCAAAACGGCCAAGGTTCCCGCCAAAATCAAGCTCCACCAAATCAAAATGTTAACAATTATCGAAACAACAACCAAGGTAATTACCAAGGCAACACACGCAATTACAACAAAGGGAATTATCAAAGTGGGAATGGACAAATCTCAAATCAAAACCAAAACCGTGATTTTCAAAACACTACACAAGGTTTTCAAAATGCTCACACGAAAAATTTGCAAGGAGAATTTTTAGATTATGCAAAAGCAAATGATGCTAAATTTGATAATATGCAACGTGAGATGATTAGCTTAAGGTCCGAATTGAAAAACGAGCTTAAAAATGAACTTGCTAATGAACTTAAAACTCATGCAAACAAAATGGAAGGAAATGTCCAACGTCTTCAACAAAACCAACAAAAGATGGAATTAGGACAACATGAGATTAAGCAAGAGTTATTGAAAGCGGATGCTAGGCAATCTAAATTTGAGGACCGGAATGGCTAAAATGTTTGAAGCTATCATGTGTAAGCCCTCTTCTTCGGGTGGTCTTCCGAGTGATACCATTGCAAACCCGAAGGGAGAAATGAAGGTTATTACTACACGAAGTGGTAAAACTTTCAAGGAACCAATCTCTCGTCCAAGTACTTCTACGGAGAAGGAAATCGAGAAAGAACCCGAGGTGATGGTCGAAAAGGAGCACATTACAATCCCACGAAGTACCGCTCAAACCACACCTACGGTTACACCAATACCAATTGTGGAACCCGAGTTTCCAAGGCCATTGCCTAATGACCAACCCACACCACCTTTACCTTACCCTTCGAGACGTAACAAAGAGAAAGCACAAGAAAGGAACAATTATCAATTCGAGCTATTTATGAAAATGTTTCGTGATTTGCATTTTAACATAAGTTTTGCCGATGCTTTAATCATGATGCCTCGATTCGCCGCAAACTTCAAAAGTATGCTTAACAACAAAGAGAAGTTACAACAATCGTCTAGTTGTTCATCGGTTTTTCTAAGCCGCATACCACAAAAAGTCGGTGATCCCGGTAAATTTTTGATTCCATGTGCTATTCAAGATATGGAGGAATGCTACGCCTTGGCCGATCTTGGCGCTAGTATTAATTTAATGCCTCTCGAGATTTTCAAATCGCTTTCGCTTCCGGCTCTTACTCCTTCGGACATGTCCATCGAGATGGCCGATCATTCTACGATCATGGCATGTGGAATAGCCGAAGATGTTTTCGTGAAAGTGGGGAAGTTTTACTATCCCGTTGACTTTATCGTTGTAGACATTCCCATCGATCGAAAAGTTCCTCTTATTTTGGGTCGTTCATTTTTGGATACATCACGAGCACTTATCGATGTTCATGCTCGTAAAATCACCCTTCGTTTTAATGAAGAAGAACTTGTCATCAATGCAACACAAAACTCCAATCTTTCTCATGTTTATTCTATTGCAACTTTAAACCATGGTGACTCGACCAATGTCGTTTGCAAAGAATTTTCACCAAGAGTTTTAGGGAATGTCGCCAAAAACAATTTACCATTTCCTCCGCCGGTGGAGGTTATGAGTGCTAAGCCTACAAAGAAGAAACCATCAATACTTGAATCGAAAAATCCTTCACCTTCATTCTTGAAAAGTGTTGATAAGTTGCCGGTTTCTACGGAAAATCTTTCGGATGATGAATATATGGACCCCGATGGGGAGGTTTTCTTCGTCGATAAACGTTTTGAGAACTTGCCACCACCAAAACCAAAACGGTTTCAAAATGTGAGAATTTTTAGTGTGACTAACATCGTCTTAGAAACACCGAATATTTTCGACATAATTAAAAAGGGTTTTCATAAAGAGAGTTTAAAAGATAAAAAAGGAAATGATCTTAAATGTGATTTAATTGATTTTTCTACAAATCTAACTCCGTCATCACCACGTGATTTGAGTACTACAAACTCGTCTACTCCTTTTGACGATGTTTTGTGTGGTTCTAGTATGGGGGAAGCCCCTTATGTTCCCTCATCCTTGTCCACCGAGGACGAGATATTCGATCCCGGAATTTCATGTAAAGGGAAATCTCGGTCTTCCACCGATGCAATAAATGGAAACTATATCTATTTGCTTGGTGCGAGTCTACCTCGAGTAGCTCAAACGTTTGACTTACCAATTGTCTCACCCTTCTACTTCTCATCTATTTTCTTCAAACTCTTTGAGTTTATGGCACATGTTGGAGTGGTGTTAATTTGTTTTTCCCATGAAAACGAGAACGCCATCTTCGACCCCGGTATTTTTCATCATCTAAGGACTTAGTCCTTTTTACCGGTTGCTTTTTGGGCCTTGTTTATCATGTAAGCCCCACCAAAAATTGACCACACCATGATATCCCTAAATGTTCACATTTTAAGGGGATCGAGTCGAGCTCATGACTCGGTAATCAAAAACGAGGTGCCTCGTGGGGGAGATCCCATGCTTATCTTTATGCTTTATGTTCACTAATAAGGGGACTTGTACCCTTCCAACTCGTTGTCTCGTGGTTGTTTGTGATTGTGTTATCTAGATCATCATCATCGTCTACGATTGAAGACTCTCGTGTTCGTTTACGTGAGCCTCCATCGTTCGTTTGAAGAAGTTTTTCACAATTCCATGACATATCCTTTATTGTTCTAACAATTATCTTTTAGCATAATTAATAAACGGCTTTAGATATATTGTTGATCACCCTTTCCATGCTAGATCCTAAGCATTCGATTCTTCGTCTCTAGTATGGGGGTGCTCCACCTTTAGACTCGAAACATTGAGGACAATGTTTACTTTTAGTATGGGGGGGTGAATAGGTACTTGCTTTGCTACGCCCTCTCGTTTTCCAATTTTCAATGTTTTGTTTTATTAATAAGGCTAAAAATGGCCAAATTTTAAAATTTTTTTTCTTAGTTTTCATAAGTGTTTTTAAGACACGAAGGTATATTTTCCGATGGGTAGAATAAGAGTTAATTTTTGACTTGATGGGCATTTGGAGCCATTTACATTCCTTAACCCGCTCAATTCAAGTTTTGCTAGACTTTTATATAGGGAGCTTTAAAACGCGAAAGTCTTAATTCATTCGGGTTAAGAACAAGAACTTATTCGCAAGTTCCTATAATTGATTCTAGAAAGTCACTTATCAAGGGAACTTTAAAATGCATTCTCTAAACTTGAAAAAGTCCAA
Organism: Glebionis coronaria; assembly: GCA_025667525.1. Classification (NCBI taxonomy): domain Eukaryota; kingdom Viridiplantae; phylum Streptophyta; class Magnoliopsida; order Asterales; family Asteraceae; genus Glebionis; species Glebionis coronaria. The sequence goes on from JANFOE010000522.1 coordinate 4,807, forward strand.
GAAAGTGCAAGATCCTATAGGTGGCTTGAAAACCCAAAACTTTGATTTGATATAGTCTTAATGAAAGCTAATCCAAATTTGGCTTAATTTTGACTTGCATGGCTAAGTATTCACGAGTCTCTTTAATTAGAGGTCTTTAAATAGTGAAGAACGAGAAGTGATAGAGTTAGACAAGTGATCATGCTAAACGTAGAACATGAAAGTGTTCTTTCAAAAACTCATATGTTTTTAATTGTGGCTTTTTCTTCCCATAAGATCAATGCATTAGGAATAAAACATAATTGCAATAAGTAAGGTCGTACGATTTGAAAGGTTACTTAGCCTCTAGCGCAAGATCGTTTAAAAGTTGCTCGGGGTTGAATAGAGTTCATAGCCAAGGCATAACTTATTGAAACGGGACGCGAAGATTGGCGATCATCCAAAAAGGCCCTAACAAGGCATGAGGAGCTCTATTTTTGCTAAAGATCCAAAGATGATGTGAAGTATCATTGTTCCAAAATCAATATGAAGGATCGAGACACACGACGAGAAGCTATTACTCCCCTAAAGAATGGAGAAAGTCTATCCAAAAAGACCCTAACAAGGTATGAGGATGAATATATCCAAGTCCGAAAAGGAGGCGGATCGTTGTATATCAAAATCCAAAGTAAAGATTGAAGAAAAATGATGAAGTCGTGGTCCTATATGAAGAATCTCTCAAAAACGTCAAGTGAAGAAATTCCAAATATATGAAGAGAAGACCATAATTTCGAGAACGTCTTCCCAAGATTTGAAGTATGAAGTACATGCCAAATATCGGTCCGAGAAAGGTCTCAAATCGTGAAACGAGTTATGCCAAGATATGAACTTAAGGAGATACACGAGAAGCCGTTTTAAAAGATTTTGTCCTTCGGCTAACTATTGATCAAATCGTGCTACTTTGCTTTCGGACTAATAACTACTCAAATAAGTCAATATGAATCACTTGTGATCCATGACAAATAGATAAAAAATGCTAGTAACCCATTTCCTTTTATAATAACTAGGATTGCGGGGAGAAAAAGTATTACACAATTTGAACGTATGAGTAGTGTTAGCATTGTGACTTGTACCAACAATGATCTTGTTTTTGCACTTAGCATGGAATGTATGACAATCAAGGATGACGAAATTTACTCTAAGGGACATTAACTTGTTTCTATTCTTAGACCCTAAAAGTCACATTTTGGTGATGAAAATCATACATTATGTCTTTACACATCATCGTAGTATGTTGCAAGTCTTTTACTCTTCAATAAAGGTTAATAAAATTAAACTTTGGTGATGCTTAGATACTTTATTCTAGCATTGCGTGAGGGCACGGCAATGGCTTAGTATGGGGGAGTGATGAGATGGCATTTATACATGATCTCATCGTTCTTTTCAGGCTTTAAATGCACTAAAATGTCATAAAATACCATATATATGCTTGTGTTTGTTTACTTGTGTGTTTTAGGTATGGATATCGTGAAAAAGACAAAAGATCACAAGATACAAGGAAAAACGAACACGAGAAACGAAGCCGTACAAAGAACCGGGCCCTAATCATGGAATTTTCATCAAATACCCTTGGAGACTTGAAGACAAACAAGATTGATCCTCAATGAATGAAGAAATGACACTTAAAACCCTTGTATATTAATAATTACAAGTTTGGTCCCTTAAGTTTGTCAAAATTACAAAAAGGTCCTTCAACTTTGAAGAAATGGCAAGATTGGTCCCTCAACAAATTCAAATTGCCAATTATGGTCCCTCATGAAGTTTAAGAGACATTGAAGACCTTTGAAGATCAACTTTGTCCAAATTCAGCCCTTGAAATTACTCAAGATGTCAAAAATAGTCCTTGAAACATTTTTTGGAAAAGTTGGTGCCAAAAATGTCAAGTGGGGAAAGTTAAATACAAAGCAAAACCAACTTTAGGGCTGGAAAACCTTAAAAGCCAAAAATAACAAAACATAAGGACCAAAAGTGGCAACTGAAACATTCAAAAAACAAAACAGGCGCCTAACATGTTTCTTTCCCCCTTTTTAGGATCAAAATGGTAACTATTCATTGTTCTTACCCACCCAGAATTTACCTTCACTTTTCCTTGGGTAAAAACCAATTAAACTTGCACACACTTAATTCACACATGCCAAAACCCTTCCCACTCCTAAAAACCTGCATCCCACTCATGTGCACCAAACCCCCAATTCCCCAATCCACCAATCACATCATTCCTTAGCCCCCAAGCATCATGACGTGGCAAAATGAACGTCCAAGATGCTATGCTTGCTCACAAAGCAAAATTTAAAGGCCAAGATCAAATGAGAGGACAAAATGCATTCAAGGGCACATTTGGGATTTTCTTATGATTAGGGTTTAGTTTTTTCTATTCTAGATTGTTCTATAGGCTCTATAAAAGGAGACCCAAGCTGTGGTGATCCCTTTGTTCCAGTTTTTAAGCTTGCACATGTAATACCTTTTTAAAGAAATAAAAAGTTTGGTTTTTGAAATATTCAAGTGTAATTCCTTTTTTATTGTTTTTAAAAGTTGAGTGTTGTGTTAAGCTTAATTCTGAGTTCCACACTTTTATTTGGTTAAGCAACTTTGATTTTCAAAGTTGTTTAAGGTTTTGGGATTTTGAGAGATTTTGGTAAAATCTTCTCAAAAGGTTTGGATGTTAAGAGGTTTTGATTAATTGGTGTTATAGTGTTAATAGAAACGTTTTTAAGAAGTTTGATAAGTTTTGGTAAAGTTTTAAAAAGAAAAAAAAAAAAGAATATTGTAAGCTTGAATTGTGTTTTCTTTGTTTTGTGTTCAAACAGGTTGAAGGCTTGTTGATTTAGTTCAGCACCAACCCGGGTTGGTTTGGAGGTGGATTCAACATCCACTAGGACCCTTGGATGTAGGGGTCCTAAGGTAACTCTCTTTTACTCTTTGAAAAGTTCATAAAAGTGCTTGTTACATGATTTGCTTGATTGATTGATTAAGTGTGTTTAAGTTACTTGATTTGTGTTTATGTTATGTTATATACATGTTATGAAGCTTTGATAACAATTTGGTTAGGTTTCATAAGGTTTTGATTTGGAAAAATTGGTTTTCAAAAAGTTTAAAGGGTGTTTGGCAATACGTTTTAGCAGGAGTTGGATCTTAATTAATGAATTGTAAGGGTGTTATAGTTAGTGATTAAGGTTGATTTAGATTTTTACTAGTTGGTAACTTAGTTTGGTACAAGTTTTAGCTTAGTTTAAGAGGTAAAAGGTAAAAAGGGTGTTAAAAATCTGCATAAGTGTTATCTTGCTTGTTTTTATGATCTTTGGTGCATTTGATTTCTTGAATTTGAGTGCTAGGTGTTTGTTTCCTTGTTGTCATTGACTTCTTGTGATCAAAGGATCACAAGAGTGCCCCCCTTGTCCACAAATAATCACCAAACAAAGCATCAAGCCAAGACCTCTTGGCATCACAAGTGCACAAGTGTGCACTTGGTTGTTCATCAGTAACTTAGCAGTACCAGACCACGTTTTTGCATAGTATTGCGCCGCAAGAACTACTAGTTGCGGCGCAACTGAAGGACCAACAGATCAAGGTGCTATCGTTTCACTAGTTGCGGCGCAAGACAAAAGCGTTGCGGCGCAACTAAGTGAAAACAAAAAAGGGTTACACGCCTCGAACCCGTGACCAGCCGTTCAACAACCCAACGTGTTAACCAAACGCGCCCTGGGGACTTTGACTGATACTTTTGGTTTTGGATTCTAGTTAACACGTTTTTGGTTTGTTGCTTATTACATAAGCCGTAGCTTTTGAGCTTATTTCCTGCTTATTTATTAAGCTATTTGGGTTCTTTTTATTTTTCTTAGATAAATATTAGGTTTGTTGATTTTTCAAAATTAGTTTCATATTTTTACACTTTCTAGATTATTTTTTATAATTTATTTAATACCCGGATTTTAGAAAAGTAATAAAAAATACCAAAAATAGTTTTAATTTTTAGGAAAAATAGTTTTTAGTTTTTAAAATATATTTTTGAGGTTTACATCTAATTTTGGTTTCAAAAACATTTATTTTTAATTTTATATTATTTTAAGGTTTTTCATAAACTTTAAAGATTTTTATAAAATTATTAAAAAAGGTTTAGAAGCTTAGATTTGTGTTTTTCTCTTAATTATATTATTTAGGATTTTTAGAAATTTTTTATTTTAAATTTTAGAAACTTTTTATTTTTAGCATTATTTTAATATTATTTTATTAATTAATTTTCAAAATTTTATTTTTCTTTCTTTTTCATTTTTCCTAGGTTCTTTGTCATTAATTAGGACTATTTCCATTTTTAGATTATTTTTATAACTTTTAGATTTATTTTTATAATTATTTTAAGTTTAATTAAGTTTTAATTAGTTTAAATCATTTTTAGAGTTTTAAAAAATAGTTTTAATAGGTTTTAATTTTTAGAAAATTACTTTTTAGTCTTTTGATAATATAAGTTGAGTAATTATTCAATAAAATCATATTTTAGACTTTTGAATTAGTTAAATTTAATTTTAGGGCTTTAATTAGCATTTAAAATTAATTATTTAATTAATAAAAGGTTTTAAAATATCTTTGTTGGATTTTTAACTTTATTTATATTATTTTAGACTTCTTTTTAGTCTTTTTATTTTTGATATTTTGTTTTTGGTTTTAATAATTTTTAATTTTTGTGGTTTTTCTACGGCTCTACGTTTTCGTTTTTTACGTCATAGTGTAATTTCACAAAACCGTCATTCCATCTCATCAATATTAATCTCAAATATATACAAGTTAATTCACAACACCATACCTCCTTGGGAAACGAATCTTTCATCTCACTTTTTAAGTGATTGAGGGTCATTAGTGTTGATTTTTCCTAAAATCATCACTCGATACTTACCGCTATTTACGCTCTTTTCCTAAAGGGTAGTAAAACACTACAATCAGTGGCTCAGGGATATACACAAGAGGAGGGGATAGACTATGAGGAGGTCTTTGCACTAGTTGCAAGGATTGAAGCTATTAGGATCTTCTTAGCCTATGCATCCTGCAAGGGCTTCATTGTCTATCAAATGGATGTCAAGAGTGCCTTCCTCTATGGAACAATTGTTGAGGAGGTATATGTGATGCAGCCTCCTGGTTTTGAGGATCCAGAGAATCCAGACAAGGTGTATAGAGTCAAGAAGGCTATGTATGGACTTCATCAAGCCCCAAGAGCATGGTATGGTACTTTGTCTACTTATTTAGTGGACAATGGCTTCAAGAGGGGCACCATATATCAGATACTATTTACAAAGAAGAAAGGTAAGGATGTGTTGCTTGTTCAGGTCTATGTTGATGACATCATTTTTGGGTCTATTGATCCAAAGATGAGTGAGGATTTCTCCAAGCTGATGACAGACAAATTCAAGATGAGTGCTATGGGGGAGATGAACTTCTTTCTAGGTTTACAAGTTCAGCAGAAAGAAGATGGTATCTTCATCTCCCAGGATAAATACGTGGCTGAGATCTTGAAGAAGTTTGGATTTTCTCCACATGAAAAGAGGTCTACTACTCATATGGATAGAGAACACCCTTGGGGAAAGATTGGAGATGGAAATGATGTTGATGTCAGGCACTATAGATCAATGATTGGTTCATTGATGTATCTCACAGCCTCTAGACCTGACATCATGTTTGCTGTGTGTGCTTGTGCACGCCATCAAGTGACTCCCAAAGAATGTCACTTTCATGCTGTCAAGAGGATCTTTAGGTACCTAAGATGCTATCCTAGTCTTGGTTTGTGGTACCCAAAGGATTCACCATTGGAGCTGATTGCATATTCAGACAATGACTATGGAGGTGATAAGTTTGATAGAAAATCCACAACTGGTGGATGTCAGTTTCTTGGGAGCAGGTTGATATCTTGGCAATGCAAGAAACAAACAGTGGTGGCTAATTCTACATCTGAAGCTGAGTATATGGCTGCAGCTGCTTGTTGTGGACAAGTTTTGTGGATTCAGAACCAGCTGTTAGACTACGGGTATAATTTCATGCATACCAAGATATTTGTTGACAATAACATCACTTTATGCATTATTAATAATCCTGCACATCATTCTAAAACTAAACACATAGAAATTAGACACCATTTTATAAGAGATTGTTTTGAAAAAGGTTTAATACAACCAGATAGGGTTGACACATAGGAGAATGTGTCAGATTTACTAACTAAACCTTTTGATGCTGGGAGGTTTCAATACTTGGTAACAAGTATTGGAATGATCAATCTCACATAATATGTGTTTTGGAGTCTTTTTGTAAAATTATGTACAAGATAATGCATTGTTATTAGTCTTTTTGAGGATTTAGATTTTCCACTATATTTTTCTAACACTGACAACGGTTGTTTGAACGCTGATAAGTGTTTTTGTGACGTTGTCAGCAATATATTTGTCTAATGCTGACAAAGCTTCCCTCAACGCTATTATGTGTTATCGGGGCGTTGTCAGCAACAATGTTAGTTTTGTGGTTTTCAATCTAAATGTACAGGTGGTGTTAGCAGTATACCATTGGATACAGAGTTGCTTATGGATCATTGGAGAAGCATTTGGACATGTTTTTATTTATGGATGATGGTTGGAATTTTTAATTCCTATCTTAACATAAATTTTTTATGTTCATGCATATGTTTAGCAACATATGTATCATAGTTTAAGGGGAGGTTTTAGGAACCTTTAGGATGTTTGGGTATCCATATGATACTCTTATCACAATTCTAGATTGTGTCCACAGGTGAGCATGAGTTAGTTTTACTAAATCATGAGGCACTGTATCATGCAAAGTTGATATACTATGCATGCTGCCAAGACATTTTTGGCCTAGAATTGGTTGTGGTCTGTTGGGAGACTAGGGAATGATTTTGTCATGGGTTTTACCTGGGAGTAACAAGGAATTTTATAAGGTAACTTAGTTGTTAAGAGTTTTGGTTAGCAAAGGACACTAGAGGACTGTTATGTCTATCTTGCATAAGCAAGTGTGCATAACTATCAGCTTTTTTCATTTTTAATAATTATCAGCTTTTTGGTTATCTTCTCTAGGATAAATTACTTTGTTAAGGTAATTTTTAATTTTAAAACATTTTTATTTTTGGACGCTGACAAGTATTTTTACAAGCGTTGTTGTGACCAATTTAGACGCTGACATGGCTATGGCAAACGTTGACAAGAATATAGCCGTTGGGCGTTGATGGGTTATTTTTGACCGTTGACACTCAATGGGACCTACCCAGTTGTTACTTTTTGACATATTTTTAGGCCGTAATTTTGGGAGCTGATAACTTTCATTTAATGCATGAGATAAACTTATTCTTTTTCAATATTTTCATGATTACATTTTGAAAATACTTGCCTATTTTTGGGCCAATCACATGCATTTTCTTCTCCTATATATTTGGCTCCTATTTTTAAACAGGGTACCTATTATTCTTGTCTAACACAATTTTCTCTTATCAACTTCATCTTTATCAATCATTTTCACAGCTTTCAAAAATGGCACCAAAGTTTAAACCATCAGATTTGGAATTGGGGTTCAGAAGTCAACACAACATGGTCGCGTATCTTGAAGCTGATGATACTCTGTTTCCCCAATACATACAAATGGTGGCGTATTTGAACGCATCTCCTTTTAGGTATGCTCTTTCTCATGCACCACTCATTCCTGTCACACATATTAAACAGTTTTGGAACAATGTTAGTTCCTCAACAGTTAATAGAGTGACTACATTATCTTCTATTGTTCATGGGAGAACTTGGGTGGTAACTGAAGCTTTGGTACGCCAAGCTTTGCATCTTGATGATGCTGATGGTATAACCACCCTTCCCATTAGTGAAATAGAATAAGGACTAAGGGCTTTGGGTTATCCTTTTCCTGCTCAAGGAACTTTAAATAAATATCATAAACAAGAGTTTCCCCTAGCCTGGAAGTACCTAATACATGTCCTCCTACAATGTTTGAGTCCCAAGTGCACTGCACACAATGAGATCAATAGATCTATTGCAAGTGCTATTGTTTGTATTGCTACTAGGCAAAAATTTAATTATTCCAAAATGATTTTTGAGGGCATGTTTAAAAATAAAGGGAACAAAATGACTTTAGCTTATCCCAGATTTTTACAAATGGTTTTTGATGTCCAAGGTTACTGCACAAGGGATCATGATGACTTTTATGAGATCCATGTGCAAAAGAAAGCAATTTTTATGAAGATGAACTCACCCCCACATCGTGACCTACCCCTAACCCCAGCTATGATTGCTGTCATTGATGCAGCTCAACCCCAACCAGACCCCCAACCCCAAATTGACCCAATACCTGAACCTTTACCTTCACCACAACATATGCAAATTGACCAAGAACCCTTCGACGCTGACACGTTCAATGTTGGCGTTGATGTGCCTATTTCAAACGTTGACACACAACCTTCACAGACCCAAATACCCCTTAACCAACCGACATCCACCCAATCCACATCTTCTTCTCCCCCAACCCAATATAGGTTACAAAAACACCAAAGGACTACTGGAGTGTTCTCCTCTAGTGGTCCTAGCCATGTAGCAGAGAGAACCATCACCACAAGTGTGGTTGGTGTTATGGATGAGGCTGGGACTATTGGTTCTGGCTTAGAAGCTGGCCAAGATAGTCCTACCATTATTAAGACCTCATCCATGCCCAATGAATCTAACTTGGGAGGTCAGATACCCATTTTAGAAGAGGGCAGATTGGAACCAATGACCCTAATGGAATTGACGGCTGTCTGCATGAGCTTGCAAAAGCAAAATGCAGACTTGGTACAAGTTGTCAACATACAAGGCCTTGAACTCAAGAAATTGAGGGAGAGGATTGTTATCTTGGAAACTGCTAGTACAAGGAGAGGGATGGAGGAATCTTCCAAAAGGGAGGATGAACAAATAAATGTGAGTGATAAGGGCAGCCATGATGGTCAATCTTTGGATGTTGCTGAGGCCCTAACAAGTTTGAAGAAATAGACAGGTTTTGATACGTCTCTAGTCTCTCCTACAAACTTAAATTTATCATTTACAGCCATGTTAGAGGAAATTGCAAAAGGCGCTGAGGCAGGAAATTTGAGCGTTGACAAGGAGAATTTGAACGCTGACATGAGTATCTTAGGCGCTGACAAAGCAGAATTGGGTGTTGACAGACCTACAAATGAGGTTGATGTATTCCAGTCATCATCCATCATCAAGGAGGTTTCTTCACAGGTATTACCATCTACCTTACCAACAGTTGATCCATTAGATAAGGGTAAGGGTATTATGGTAGAAGAAGTTGTTCCAAAGAATGCAGCACAAATTGAATTTGATAGAAGGTTGGCTACACAAATTGTGGAACAAGAAAAGAAAAAGGTGGGTGAATCACCTTTTGTTGTCACTTCAGAAGAGAAAGAAGGAAGTGATGAAGCTAGTTCAGACTCAAGTGTTATGATCATAGAACAACCAGAAAGACTTGAGTATGGAGATGAGCTGGCCAAGGAGAAACTGAATGAGTTGAAATTGCAGGTTGATTTTGATATGCCAGAGGTGGTTCAGATGTACCATGCTTGGGAAGAAAGGTGTATAGAGAATCCACATTTGACCATTTCAGATCAGATATGGGGATTGGAGATTCTTCTCAGAGTACAAAAGGATTGCAAGGTCATACTGAAACACAAAGCAAGCAATGTTCTCTCAAATTTGAAAAGGGATAGAAAGGAGTTGTATTTCATGCTGCTCAGATGTCATGGAACAGGTTGGACTTATAAGAAATTGACTGGGTTGACATTTGATGAGTTGGAATGTAGAGCTTATCCCATTTGGGTTAGAGTGCAGGAAGAGAACACTCTAAGACTTCTTTCTAATGAAAGAAAAAAAGAACTTGCAGAGGAAATGGAGCTCAAGAAGGCAATGTTTGTTCCTAGACTAGTGAAAAAGGGAGTTTCTCTTGAGTTTCCCAAAGATATGGATCCATTACATCCAAGTGAAGCTGTCATTAGAAAGAGCCTTAAGCTCTCACCATTAAAAGCTTCAGATATGGTACAAGTGTTACCACTTGATTCCAGAAACCCAATTGTAAGCTATGAAGAAGATGAATGTGGGTTTTGGAAGATTGGCAGGTATGGAAAATAGGTGCACACTTTTACCACCCTTATATCTTTGTTTGCAAGTTTTGACAGAGAAGACTTGGTAGATCTATGGAGGTTATTAGAAGCCAAGTATGTGACTGAAGCACCAACTTCAGTCAATGGAATAAAATTGTGGTCAACATTCAAGAGAATGTGTGGACTAATTGATGAAGATCCTGCTATTTAGAAGGATCTTGAAGATGATCTCAGTGGTCTTCAATGGAGGTTGTATTCAGCTGCTGGTGTTTATTATTTGAGTTCTAGAAAGTTTGCTGAGTATCTACTTGTGGATGGTCAGTACTTCATGTCCAAGGATGTCTTGGAGAAGATGAAAAACACTCAGCTGGAAATTGATTATTCAAGTGACGTGGCAAAAGACTTGATCAGATTTATTTATTACCAATATGAGAAGGTTTGTAAGATTCCTCCTTGTCCTTAATGTTTATTCAGAAACTTGATCACTAGAGTAGATATCAAGTTTAGGGGAGGATTGTTGGGAATAAATTATAGCCAGTCTACTTGAGCGCTGACAAGAGTAAAACAAGCGTTGACAAGAGTAATACAAACGCTGACAGCTCAAGCGTTGACAAGACAAAGTCAAGCGTTGATACATTGAAGACAAGCACTGATGGAAGGATATACTCTACACGTTTATTGTATTCTAGATTACTTCTAGTAAAGATAGGAACAACAATGTATTTTCTATATTTATCTTTACCTAGAATAGCTGATACGTAGCTTATTGTACAAGGCTTCTTATGTCTATAAAAGAAGACCTTTAGGTTAATGTTCAATAGAAGTTTTCATACGTAAACTACTTTCATTGTAAGCAAGTTTGATATCATTAATCAAAGTGAAAGTTTGTTTACATCTTGTGTGTTCTTGTTTAAGTGTTAATTCCGCATAACACTTAGATTGTCATATACATATACAAAGGTTTCTCTAAGTGTATTACTTGATCTAATCTCGTATACATAAAGCTAAATCGATCTAACTTTGGGATCAACATCATTGTGACCCTATTTGCAGCCTTTTGTTATAGCAATTTTATCTTCATTCACAATACAATCTTTGATAAAATGACTTAAACTACCACACACATAACATCCTCTTCTAAAAGAAGACTCAAAAGGTAATTTTGACTTAGTGTTTTCAAAATCTAGCCCACCCCTTTTGATACTACCATGATGTTTTGCATTGCTATCCATTGCCTTACTAGAAGATTTAACCTACTTGGGAGTAGAACTATCTGTAGGCACAAGTCCTTCAAGCACAAATGTGCTCATCAAAGGTAGATAGACAACCTTTTTTTCACAACAGGTTCATCATGGGTCAAAGTACTAGAGTTTGATTCTGAATCATTAGATTGTTTACCATAAACAGCTTTTTACTCATCTAACTCTATGCATTTATCATTATTAGGGGGCATGTAAATTCCTGATTGTGGAAACCTTGTTTTCCGGATCTTTGAAGCTACTAGGAATGCACCATGTTCATATGATTAGATAATCAAAGCGGAATTAGAACATGATACATTAACAAGGTGTTTAGGCACAATAAACACATGAATTAAAACAAATGGGTTGCTCATATATTAATAATAAACAACCACTAGACATGTATACATTGAATCCCACGTCTAGTGCACACACGCTTTTAGGTTTACATTGTGAATGAAAGTATGAAAAACCTAATAACCCTTGGTTCCTTTTATATTTTAAGGATTAGGGTTTTACAAGAGATAATAACAAATAAACAAGTAAATCTTCTATTTAAATAAACTTATACAGAATATATCTTGCATGTTTATCTAAATAGAATCTTCCATAAGCTTCTTGTCTACGTTTCTATCAACTCTTAAATTGCATGTGACAATGCTTAGATTGCACATGACAACTCTTGAGCCAGCAACTCTTAGTTTTCTCTTGTCAACGCTTGGATTGCTCTTGACAACGCTTAGACAATATCTTCATGTTTTCTTCGTTTTTGAGTTTCTGCCACATCAACTTTTTGACCCAACAATCTTCCCCTAGTTGATGTTGGCAAAACTCTATGTGTATCTCTTGTAAGTTGTACATGATCTTCAAATTGCTTCCCCTCAAGTGTAGCATGTATTTCTTCCCCTTTTTGTCACATCAACAGGGAAGTAAACAATGTATGCAATCTTTGAAGATTCTCCAAATGTAGCTCTATGTAATGATATTGAAGAAAAATAACTATAATATTTTTGATGTAGAAGTAGAATAACCCAACCTTGTGTTCCATATCTTGTACTATCCACGTGACGTCGAACATATAAGAAAACAGGTAAGTATAAGTAGACCTCGATCTCTTGTCAATATTCTCATCCTATGTGAGACACTGAGCACAATAATGTAACTCCTTCAAGTGTTATGACAAGTCTTCATCACCAACCAAGTAAGCACAAACAAGTTATCTTCAAAAGTAATGTTGACCAGACACGACTTTTTAAGATATGATAGAACACAAACTCGCGAAAATCTTCTTCAATCATCAAACTTACCATAGGAATTCTTCCCTTTAAGCTAACACCTCTTCATGAAGACTCTCATTATCTCATGAATTGTTGCTAACTCGCTTTAAGATCATTAATTCCGTTTAAAAATATCCGAGCCATAAATATCAACATGATATTCTAAATTAAAACGGAGATTCCATGTACCTTCGTGTGTAATTTCCTCCTTTTTATGTGCTCAAAACGTACTAATTTTCTCAACAGCAGATATCCTTGTGTTGTCAAACATCCTCTTTTATCCAAGATCTTTATCAGATGTATTTTCCGATATCGGACAATACATGTCAGCGTTTGAATTCTCATATATCGGACAACACTGTCAATGCTTACATCGTTTGACTTATTCTGTCAGCGTCAAAATACTTCCTGTCAGCATCAATACCAACCTTGTCAGCGTCATGTTTGCATCATTGAAGCTACGTCATATATAATATGTCCAAATTGAGTCCCAAAATTATAGGAAGCATTTATAAGGAAATAAACACAATCCCATAAAGTTGCTATAAATTTGGCAAATGATTTGTTCTCCACGTCTGCTTTGTTTTCCACGTCTGCTTTGGTAAATAATTTGGTAAATAGGAATGTATATCCCTATAAAGTTGCAGCAAGATAACAATGACATCCTCCAAAAATCACGCACAAACATACTTTGAATAACCCACGTCTAACTTTCTAGAATTTCTCCAAGATTATCGTAGGATATTATGACTGTTTCCATTAAATCGTGGTTGAATACTTCTTATAAAATAGGAAACAGCATATCTGAATAAGTAGCAGCCACAAATCTCGCTTGCAATCATACCAGTGTTTCTCTCCTTTCACGTCAGATTCACCATTTTGTTCAAACAAGGATTTAAACCGTAGTCTGCTGATACATTACCCTGCTGATCCATTCAGGTCTAGGGTTCTTCGCATCAAACCCTCATCTTAACAGATTTGAATCCCTCAACCTATCATAATCCGAAACCTAGGGTTTGTAATCAACCAATATTACAGTCATGATGAATTACGTCCTTGCTGAAGTTTAAATCAACCTAGGGTTTGGGAAAAACCCTAAAGATCACGACTGTAGCATACTAGGGTTTAGTGATTCGTCTTGTTTTATCAAAAGCATCCACCTGCTGCTATATCTTGTATTATGAAACTAGGGTTTATAAAAACCCTAAGAATGGCACATATTATAGCAACGACGAACAAAAACACAACTTCCTTCCTGTGTAAATACGATATAGGGTTTGTAGAAAAACCATAAATCATGATTTTATGTAAAACAGGAAATTTGAAAATCACTGCTGCTACCAGCTTTGACGCTTAATAACTTTTTACTGGGGATAAAACTCGACAATCCCTCCGGTGGATGTCTAGATATATGTGTAGAGAATACACATAAGAAATTTCATGACGATCCAATGGTTCAATAAAAAGTTATGACCTTCTGAATACTGCTGCGCACACAAAAACGTCCAGAAAAACCCTAGATGGATTTTTCTTTTCTTGACCATACACGAACACCTTGTTGGTCCTAGCATCACGAGCCACGAGGCTCTGATACCAATTGTGGAAACCTTGTTTTCCGGATCTTTGAAGCTACTAGGAATGCACCATGTTCATATGATTAGATAATCAAAGCGGAATTAGAACATGATACATTAACAAGGTGTTTAGGCACAATAAACACATGAATTAAAACAAATGGGTTGCTCATTATATTAATAATAAACAACCACTAGACGTGTATACATTGAATCCCACGTCTAGTGCACACACGCTTTTAGGTTTACATTGTGAATGAAAGTATGAAAAACCTAATAACCCTTGGTTCCTTTTATAGTGTAAGGATTAGGGTTTCACAAGAGATAATAACAAATAAACAAGTAAATCTTCTATTTAAATAAACTTATGCAGAATATATCTTGCATGTTTATCTAAATAGAATCTTCCAAAAGCTTCTTGTCTATGTTTCTATCAACTCTTAAATTGCATGTGACAATGCTTAGATTGCACATGACAACTCTTGAGCCAACAACGCTTAGTTTTCTCTTGTCAACGCTTGGATTGCTCTTGACAACGCTTAGACAATATCTTCATGTTTTCTTCGTTTTTGAGTTTCTTCCACATCAACTTTTTGACCCAACACTGATAAAGCTGGAGGAACTGCCTTCATTCCATCAGCATACCTATCATTTTCTAGAGTGTCTTCTGAATCACAAGAACTATCAAAAATCCCCTTGGATAAGTCCTTGTCAGTCAGGGTTATCCCAGGTTGGTCCTTAATAAGTGTGAAAACACTTATCCTTTTACCTCTTAATTATAATAATAACCAAGCCAAAACGTGTATTTTATGTCATAAATTTCGGAATTATGCGTGGTTTGTGTTTTTGTTGTGATTTAGGACCAAAATATGAAAAGGGAAGAAAACACGGGGTTTCACGGGCTTTTATCAAAGAAAAACGAGAAAAGACGAAGTCAAAAGATCAAAAGTGCAAAAAGAACGGAAGTCCAAGGCCTATTCTGAAGATTTATCGAAGAAAAAGTCTAAAGACGGAAGTTTAAATGAAGTCAAAGAACTCAAGTCTAATAAACGAAGAAATTATAAGACGAGTTCAAACAATCCCGAGACAAAGTCGAAAAAGTCGAAGAATTTATAAAGAAGAAAAGACGAGAAAAGGAAGAAAGCATCAAGACATATTAATCCTCCTATAAATACCCTCCTAATGAGTCATTAGGAGGTGTTTGCTAATTTGACACATTAGTCTTTCCATTTTATTTTCCAAGCCCTTTCATATTGTCATTTACTTAGTTGTCATTTAATTACCTTGTCTTACACCTTAAATTTGTAAGTTTCTTTAATTCTTGCTTTTACTTTTATTGTTGAATCTTTAATTTTAATCAAGTTTTATATTAATCTCTCCTTCTACCTTTCATATTTTTGTTAATCTTTATGCTTATTAGCTTATTGTCATGCTTATTTGATTAATTGTTATGTTTTTATGTGTTTGATTGTGTTAGCTTATTGATTTTATAGCTTATTGTGTGTTTGATTTGATTTTAGTTAAGTGTTTTTATTAGTTTATTTTATTAAAAGTTAATTTTTAATTTTTAGATTTATTAGTGTTTTTCAAGTTTTTAATTTGTGGTTGAATTAGGTTTTCCTAAAAGTGTTTTTGATTAAGTTTTAGTTAATTGCTTATTTGATTTGTGCTTATCTTTGGCTTATTTTCTGATTTTTAGATATTACTGTATCTGATTTTTCACTTTTTCGGATTAGGGTTAATTATTTCGAAATTTCTATTTTCTCTTAATTTGTCATTTATATGAATTTGTCATTTGTCTGAAAACCAATTATTCCGAAAAAGTCATTTTTCCGAAGATTTTATTTTTTCTGAATTTATTGTTATTCCGAAGATTTTTCTTTTTCTGAAAATTCTGTTATTCCGAAAAAGTTAATATTTCGAAAAAACAATTACTCCGAAAAAGTAAAAAGTTATGAAACGTGATTATTCCGAAAAACCTGTTTTTCCGAAAAAATGATTATTCCGAAGAAATGCAATCTCTGAAATGTACTGTAGCTTGTTTTTCCAAAAAAAATGAAAACTACTGTTAGTATTCTGAAGAAACAGGATCTCTGAAATGTACTGTAGCATATTCCGAAATTTTTAACATGCCTACCTGTGTGCTTTCTAGTTTTGGCGCCAAAATAAGCAGCTAGCTTACTAGCTTCCAGCTAGCTGCCTGCTAGCTTGTTTATTTATTAGTATTATTCCGTAATTGTTTAGTTTTATCTGAAAGTTGTTCCGTTTTTAATTTTGAAAGTTACATATTTTTAGTTATATTTTTTGTCAATTTTTAAAATTAATATTTTTTCGTAAAGTTCAAGTTTTATCTTTTATTTAGTACCCGTTTTAGGTTTTGCCTCGCTTAGCTTTAAAGTATCATTTTAGTTTTATTTTCTCCTTTTTCATTAAGTAAACTTTATTTTCGAGTCGATAGTTAATTGCGTCTTTTAGTTTTATTTTTATTAAATGTTTCGCTTAAATTTACGTTTTATTATTTATTTCGCTCCTTTATTATTAGTTATTTGTTTTAAGTTCTCGTCATTTATTTTTTAATTATTTATAGCTTTATTTACCTTGCCTTTTACTTTAAAGCTTTGCAATTTTTATTTTACAACAACGACCAAATTATTTCTTTTTCACCAAAAGACGAATGAGTCGCACTTTAAACCAATAGTCAATTCGAATTGAATCGAGACGAACAAATTTTTATACTTGGCAAAAACCAGTTATTAAATGGCGCTGCTGCCGGCTCTTTTCGTGAAGATTAACGATTTTCTGTGAGAGACGCGTTAAATTTTGGGATCCTTTCACTCGTGAACGTTATTTTTCTTGCTCAAAAATTTTCAAAACTCCATAAAAATTAAAAATTGTTAAAAATCCATAAAAATTAAAAAATTTCAAAAAAAACTAAAAAGATTTTATTTTTCTAAGTGTATATATTCTCTATTTCATTGGTATCTTTTTCTTTTACTTTTGCAGGTGTATGCGTACTAGATCTTCAACTTATTCTGAGCCCGAGACTCGTGAAGATTTAGTTATGGCTGGTGTGCACAACAACAATAATCCACCCCACCTCAACAACAATAATCCACCCCACCTCAACAACAATAATCCACCCCACCCCAACATGAATAACAACAACAATGTTCCCCCACCCGATCTTCGGACAATGGAGGAGCTTTGTCAACCCAAAATGAATGGAAGAGGAGGACCGATTGCGCCGATGCAAATCACGGCTCCGGAGTTTTCGTTGAAGCATCACATGATCCAACAAGTGCAGAACACTTGTCCATTTCGAGGATTTTCGGATGATGATGCCAACAAACACCTCTACAAGTTCATTACCGTTACTCAAAGCATGAAGTTGCCCGGGGTTACTATGGATTTTCTTTGCCTTCACCTATTTCCACACACCTTATCCCATCATGCCGAAAAATGGTTTTATCGTCTTCTGAAGAATTCAATTTATACTTGGGATGAGATGACTCAACGCTTTTTGTCGCGCTACTTTCCACCATACATGGTCACGAGCCTTCGAAATCAAATTAGTGGATTTACTCAAGAACCCGATGAATCACTTTTTGATGCTTGGGAACGCTATAATGTTTTGATCGATCGATGTCCAAACCACAACATGCTCCCCGTTAATTTGATTGATACTTTCTACAATGGTTTAACTTTTCGTGATCGTGATACGATTAATGCAGCCGCCTGTGGCACATTAATGAAAAGAAGACCCGAGGAGTGTAGAGAGCTTATAGAGAACATGACTACTTATCACAAAAATTGGGATTCATCCGCATCTTCAAGATCAAACCTGAGAGTCAATGTTTCTTCTACTTCTTCAAACCCTGATATCACCGAATTGACCCACGCAATGGTCGAAATGAGCAAAAACATGCAACTTTTGGCTACAAATCAACAACAAGTTAAAGCTGTTGCAACTTCTTGTGAGATCTACGGCAGTCCTCATTCATACACTGATTGTCCCTCTACTCATGACAATCCGGAAAACGTGTATGCGGCTTATGGTAACTATTCAACAGAAAACTATCAAGCCCGACCTCAAGGTGATCGTAACTTGCTAAGTTACCGTTCTAACAACTTTCTTTCACCCGGTTTTTCTCCTCAAAACCACAATCCCAACAACTATAATAGGAGCAACCCAAACCAACCTCGAGCTTCTAATCCTTATCACCCACTCGTTCAACAACCACCCATTAATCAAGATATTGAAGCCTTCATGAGAACCCAAGGAGAGCAAATCAAGAATCTACAAAGCCAAATTATCAACTTGAAAGGGGATATCACTAAGCAAGGTAATGATATTAGATCCGAGCTTCGACATGATATACAAACCTCTTTTAGCACTCAAACAAATGATTTGAAGAATATGTTGGCTAGTTTCTTACCAACTACTCAACCCTCTACTTCGGGCTCTCTACCTTCAAATACCGTCACCAACCCGAGAACGAATGTGAGTGCTATTACTACACGCAATGGAGCAACCTTAGGACTATCTATCCCTTCCCTAGTTACTCCATCTACACCTCCTCCACCACCATTTATCCCTCCTACTCCCACGCCTAGTATTAGTTCTCTATTACCGTCTCCACCTTTTATTGAAGTACCGAAGAAGAACCCTTCACCAACCCCACCTTCCACCTTTAAACCTTCAACATCGCAACCTTCACCTGCTACACCTTCCACCTATAAACCCAATATTCCTTATCCTTCTCGCTTAGACAAGGCCAAATTGTAAACCAAGGATGACATTCAAGTGTCGAACTATTTGATGAAGATTTCGGGACTGACCATCACCTTTAGCCTTGTTGAAGCTCTTGCCCAAATGCCTAAATTTGTTAAGATGTTTAAGGAGTTGCTTAATAAGAAGGAGAAGATGGCCGAGTTTGTTAATACTCGATTGAATAAAAACTGTTATGCCGTCCTTTTTAAAGAACTTCCAGAGAAACTTGGAGATCCCGCTCGTTTTGTGCTTCCATGTACTTTTCACCAAACCGAAGAATTTACTGCCTTAGCCGATCTCGGGGCAAGTATAAATCTGATGCCTTTAAGTGTTTGGAAAATTTATCATTACCCGACCTTACACCAACAAAGATGACTCTTGAGCTAGCAAATCGCACTCTCGCTTACCCTGTTGGTATTGCCGAAGATGTGTTTATTAAAGTTGGCACCTTCACTCTTCCGGTCGACTTTGTTGTTGTTGATTATGAAACGGACCCTCGTATTCCGTTAATACTTGGTCGGCCATTCTTGAGAACCGAAAAGCCTTAGTCGATGTTGCCAAAGGTGAGTTAATCTTAAGAGTCGGGAATGAAGCACAAGTATTTAAAATGGGGAAGATCACAACCAAAACCAATGGAAGAGAATCAGCGAATATGATTAATGTGCTTGATGATTTTGTCGTCTACAACAATCCCCTATTTGATTCTTGCTATGATAATCCACTGTTCCAAGATGATGTGGATGATTCTCTCTCCAATTCTGATCCTCCACCAATTTATGATTCTCAACCGATCTTTGATGCTTATGATGACGATTCTAGTTCCGATGGGGATGATTATGATAATTTTACTTCTGAGTATCCAGACATGCCCACTTATGATGATTTTAATGAGGCTGATACTCTTTCGAGTGATTCTTCACATGATGAAGATCCTCCGCCAACAATGCTTAATCCTACTTTGGATGACTACTCATTTGAGGAAGACTTTGCTACTTTTCTCAACACTTACTTCCCAAATGAGAGTGATGCTCCTCTTTTGGACTTTCATGATTATGGTCTTTATCCTCCTTTGGATATGAAGAAACCCATTGCAAAGAAGAAGAAGTCGGCCGACACCGATATCCGCAGTACTTATGTCTTGACACCTCTCTATCCTCCCTTCGAGGATGAGATTCTGAGATTTATGAGTGGATCTTCTTCAAATTCTACTGAGCCCGAGTCTTATTTTCCCCTAAAGGAAAAGGTGTTCGACCCCGGTATTTCACTTTTTAAGCCATCTCAGTATCCATCTGATGAAATACAAGGAAAGATTTTTGGACACAATGGAGATATGCTTGCACCTCAGCACACTTGCTACCACCGTGCTCCATCTTTGCTTAAGGGAACCTTGCCTACTCTTCTTTGGCTTGCCTTGTTCGCCTTAAGCTTGTGCTACTTGATGGATTAAAACCATGTATTTGATCCCGATGGATGTGTTTCAAGCTTCTTCCTATGCTAATCAAGGTCGAGTCAGGCTCACGACTCGGTTAACAAAAACAAGCGCTTTTTGGGAGGCAACCCAATTATCTATCCTTTTATTCTGTTTTTATAATAAGTGTACGGGGAGACCCTAGTATATGTTTTTTTTCTTTCTAATCATGTGCAGGGATTCGCGCTTTCAAAGATCCATTCTTGATGACTTTTGACGACCCGTGATTCCGTGTTCTCGTCTTCCCGGTTCTATCCTAAACTCTTTTGATTCATTATTTTATCAATTATGATTGAAATAGGAATCACTTTAGTTGTCCTTTCCTTAGCAAGATTTAAACAAAGTGCACAATGTCCTAAGTGTAGGGGAGGTTACTTCCACATGCTTAAACATTGAGGACAATGTTTATATTAAGTGTAGGGGGGACTTCTATCGAAGTTACGTGGGCTTTTCCTTGCATTTGTCCTCATTTTAACCGGAAAATCAATTTTTCGACATTTTTCAAAAATTTTAATCTATTTTGGCCTAGTAGTTTTTCCTTTGTTATTGTTATTTTCTTTCTTTGCTAGAATAAAATTTAAATAAAGTAGTTTTAATTTTTCAAACGTTGTGAATCTTTTGACTCAACCCGAGTTTACTTATCTAAGTTTACTCTAGCTAGTATCCTTAACGTGTTTAAGTCATGTTTTGCTAGGCATTTATATAGGGAACTTTAAAACGCAAAAGTCTTAACTATCACGGGTTAAGAACAAGAACTTTTTGCAAGTTCCTATAATTGATCCTAGAAAGTCGTTTATCAAGGGAACTTTAAAATGCGAATTCTAAACTTGAAAAAGTCTAAGAATTTGCAAGATCTTATAGATGACTTGAAAACCCAAAACTTTGATTTAATAGGCTAAGCATCCACGAGTCTCATTCCTTGAGTATTTAAATTGTGGAGACCGAGAGATGATAGAGTCACTTATAAGTTTGGTATTCTTTCATGAATTTATGTGAGTTGATTATAAGCCTTTTCTCCCATCGCTTGCTAATAAATTTATTTGCAATAAGTAAGGTTGTACGATTTGAAAAGTTACTTAGCTTCTAGCACAAGATCGTTTAAAAGTTGCTCAGTATTAATTAGAGTTCATAGCCATGGCATAACTTATTAAAGCGGGATGCGAAGATTGGCGAGTCCGAAAAGGCCCTAACAAGGCATGAGGCTACATTTTGTTGCTAAAGATCCCAAGTGATGTGAAGAACCATTTATCAAAATTCAATATGAAGGATCGAGACACACGACGAAAAGCAAATACTCCCCTAAAGATCATGGAGAAGTCTATCCAAAAAGGCCCTAACAAGGTATGAGGATAAATAGATCCAAGTCCTAAAAGGAGGTGGATCGTTGTATATCAAAATCCCAAATAAAGATTGGAGAAAAATGAAGAAGTCGTGGTCTAAGTATGAAGAATCTCTCAAAAAGTTAAAGTGAAGAAATTCCTATTATGAAGAGAATAACATTATTTCATGAGCGTCTCTCAAGGTTTGAAGTATGAAGTCAATGCCAAATATCGGTCCGAGAAAGGTCTCAAATCGTGAAGCGAGTTATGCCAAGATATGAACTTTATGAGGTCCCGAGAAGTAGTTTTAAAAGATTTTGTCCTTTAACTAACTATTGATTAAATCGTCCTACTTTATTTTCGGCCTAAATAAACTATCAAAATAAGTCAACAATGCATCCTCGTGATCATTCAAGACAACAATAAAATATAAGAGATACACCTAGGAATAAGGGAGTCTAAGTAAATAATCGGCCCACATGAGTTTGTGTTAGTTTGCTAACTTATAATAACAATGATCTCGTTTTTAAGCTTGGTATGGGGAACGTGAAACTTGAGGAGGATAAACATTCATGACATTTCCAAAACCCTAAGGTAAGCCTTTGTTCTTTTTACTTGTGTTGTGTTTAATAAAGACCAAGGTGGATTGATCATTATGGAAAATGTAAAACTTGCTTTGTATCTAATGCATTGCATGAGGACATTGCAATGGTCAAGTGTAGGGGATTTAATAAGTGCGAAAACACTTATCCTTTTACCACTTAATTATAATAATAACCAAGCCAAAACGTGTATTTTATGTCGTAAATGTCGGAATTATGTGTGGTTTGTGTTTTTGTTGTGATTTAGGACCAAAATATGAAAAGGGAAGAAAACACGGGCTTTCACGGGCTTTTATCAAAGTAAAACGAGAAAAGACGAAGTCAAAAGATCAAGAGTGCAAAAAAGAACGGAAGTCCAAGGCCTATTCTGAAGATTTATCGAAGAAAAGGCTAAAGACGGAATTTTAAATGAAGTCAAAGAACTCAAGTCTGATAAACGAATAAATTATAAGACGAGTTCAAACAATCCCGAGACAAAGTCGAAAAAGTCGAAGAATTTATAAAGACGAAAAGACGAGAAAAGGAAGAAAGCATCAAGACATACTAATCCTCCTATAAATACCCTCCTAATGAGTCATTAGGAGGTGTTAGCTAATTTGACACATTAGTCTTTCCATTTTATTTTCCAAGCACTTTCATATTGTCATTTACTTAATTGTCATTTAGTTACCTTGTCTTGCACCTTAAATTTGTAAGTTTCTTTAATTCTTGCTTTTACTTTTATTGTTGAATCTTTAATTTTGATCAAGTTTTATATTAATCTCTCCTTCTACCTTTCTTATTTTTGTTAATCTTTATGCTTATTATCTTATTGTCATGCTTATTTGATTAATTGTTATGTTTTTATGTGTTTGATTGTGTTAGCTTATTGATTTTATAGCTTATTGTGTGTTTGATTTGATTTTAGTTAAGTGTTTTTATTAGTTTATTTTATTAAAATTTGATTTTTAATTTTTAGATTTATTAGTGTTTTTCAAGTTTTTAATTTGTGGTTGAATTAGTTTTTTTAAAAAGTGTTTTAGATTAAGTTTTAGTTAATTGCTTATTTGATTTGTGCTTATCTTTGGCTTATTTTCTGATTTTTAGATATTACTGTATCTGATTTTTCACATTTTCGGATTAGGGTTAATTATTCCGAAATTTCTATTTTCTCCGAATTTGTCATTTCTATGAATTTGTCATTTCTCTGAAAACCAATTATTCCGAAAAAGTCATTTTTCCGAAGATTTTATTTTCTTTGAATTTATTGTTATTCCGAAGATTTTTCTTTTTCTGAAAATTCTGTTATTCCGAAAAAGTTAATATTCCGAAAAACAATTATTCCGAAAAAGTTAAAAGTTCTGAAACGTGATTATTCCGAAAAACTTGTTTTTCCGAAAAAATGATTATTACGAAGAAATGCAATCTCTGAAATGTACTGTAGCTTGTTTTTCCAAAAAATGAAAACTATTGTTAGTATTCCGAAGAAACAGGATCTCTGAAATGTACTGTAGCGTATTCCAAAATTTTTAACATGCCTACATGTGTGCTTTCTAGTTTTGGCGCCAAAATAAGCAGCTAGCTGCCTGCTAGCTTGTTTATTTATTAGTATTGTTCCGTAATTATTTAGTTTTATTTGAAAGTTGTTCCGTTTTTAATTTTGAAAGTTACGTATTTTTAGTTATATTTTTTATCAAATTTTAAAATTAATATTTTTTCGTAAAGTTCAAGTTTTATCTTTTATTTAGTACCCGCTTTAGGTTTTTCCTCGCTTAGCTTTAAAGTACCATTTTAGTTTTATTTTCTCCTTTTTCATTAAGTAAACTTTATTTTCGAGTCGATGGTTAATTGTGTCTTTTATTTTTATTTTTATTAATTGTTTCGCTTAAATTTACGTTTTATTATTTGTTTCGCTCTTTTATTTTTAGTTATTTGTTTTAAGTTCTCGTCATTTACTTTTTAATTATTTGTAGCTTTATTTACCTTGCCTTTTACTTTAAAGCTTTGCAATTTTAATTTTACAACAACGACCAAATTATTTCTTTTTCACCAAAAGACGACTGAGTCGCACTTTAAACCAATAGTCAATTCGAATTGAATCGAGACGAACAAATTTTTATACTTGGCAAAAACCAGTTATTAGTCCTCTAGATAACCTAGGCTTGTTTTGTCATAATACCCCATTTAAGAATTAATTAGCTTACCCATTCCTTTTGAAGATTTTTGCCATTGGTTAATTACTTCTCTTTCATTAAACAAACTAGCTTTTAAAACTTCATTTTATGTTGTAACATTCACAAGATGTTTTTCAAATGCTTTGATAGTCACATCTTTTTCCCTCATTTGATGAGTTAAGATCCTAATTTTCTCTTCATAGTTTTGCTGACCCTTTTGATACAAAACTATATTTGCTTCTAACTTAGCAACACCTTGTTCAAAAGCATTTACTTTTACAATACATGTGTTTACTTTTTGATATTGTTCCTCAAGTTCTACTTTAAGACTATTAAACTTAAGAACACAATCTTTAGAACAGGAATGTACCTCAGTATCTTCATGAGAGAGAGAAATAAGTCTATGCTCTTCTTCTTCATGTGTGTCAGTCCAGTTGACGACTCTATCTATTGTCAACAAAGCTTTAGTTGTTTTTGGACTCCATGGATTTCTTCAATCTCCCTTTGGAAGACTCTCATTGAATCTTGGGCTGGTTCTATTGCTATTCTTGAACTTTTGACTTCTACCTTCAGTATTTTCTCTCTTGCACTCCTTGGCAAATTGTCCAAGATTTCCATAGTTGTAGCATTCAACTTTTGACTTTTCATATCCTAATGGTTCATTAGGATCAACATTCATCTTTCTACCAGTCCTTCTGAAGAGTTTAATTGATCTAAAAGACACCATGGCAGCTTGATATTTTAGCTCCATCTCTTCAATGTCAACATCATCCATCTGGAACAGATAATCAAGAGTCAATCTTGGTCTGTTATCTTGTCCATCAAAGAATGAGAAGGCATCATTCTCATTGAATAGTGGTGGAGATCTTCGTTGTGAATTTTGAGTCATTGATGGACTGTTTTCAGTACTTTGAGTCATTGATAGACCTTAGCAAGAATCCCGTGCAACATTCGCGAACCAAGCACAAAGAAATTTGTCACCATTTTCTTAGGGATAATGTTCAAAAGGGGAACATTTCAATTGAGAAGGTACCCTCCGAGGATATCTTATCCGACATCTTCACTAAGCCACTTAAGAGGGAACCTTTTAATTACTTGCGTCTAGGTCTAGGATTAACGGAATATATTCCTTTATTGCTTTCCTTTATTGAGTCTCTTTCTTTCCTTTGAGTCTTGTATCATTTTGAGTCTTTGAGTCTCCTAAACTCTTCTTAAAAATCTTCTCTTCTCATTTTCAAAATCCTCAAAGTCTCTTTTAAAAATGGTTGAGAAATGTTTTGATATTGTTAATTCAATCTAAAAACGTTTTTCATAGATTCTTGTTATTAATCTCGAGCTTACATAATTCATATGTATGATTCTATCAAACATAGAAAGAACAAGATAGAATCATGGAGGATCATTGTGTCATGACTTAAGGTCTTGCATTACACACCTCCTACATCGATTTTTAAATCCATGTATTTTGGTCAATCCCTATTTGGTAAGTTAGTATGTGTTCTCTTTGTCTATCTTTGCTTTTAAGCATATCCCTATGATAAGTTAGACTAGAAAAATAAGATTTGCTGAAAAATCTTCCTTCACAACCAAAACTCAACCACTGTAGGCGGTTCCATATATGAACCGCGGTTCCTTATCAATAAGGAACCGCCGGAAGCAATAAGGAACCGCGGACAGTGCTTCCTTATTTTTTCGGGTATTTCTGAAATTCCAACATTTTTGAGAATCTTTGCTTCAACCCTTTGCCACCCTAAAAATACCTTGAGCCTTACCTATTAAACCATAAGCATTTTGCCTTACTTCACATCCCAAAATGTCTTACTCTCCTAATGAAAGCCTTGATTATCCTCCATTCTCCCCAATTGCTTTTAATCCCAACTCACCCAAGACCACTTGCAATCCAAATTCACCCAAGAACACTCTTAATCACATCTCTCTTACCAAGAATGTTGATTGTGGAACATCTTTTCTTCCACCACCACCCTTTAGTGTTCTTCCTCCTTCTCATGATAATGTCATGCACCATGGGACATATTGTCATTGTTGTCAATATCAACATCTTGCTATGGTACACATCTATGAGGAGTTGAGCTACATCAAGAGTCTCTTAATCAAGCCTCCTCTTCACTTTGATTATGAGATCTCCACCAAGCCACCACCACCACATTCCGCCACTACCTTGTCTTTCATATAAGCATTGGTTGCTTATCCACAAGACATTTTTTAAGCAAATCTTAGAATTCTAGATTCACTAGGATTAGATTTATGCTTTTGGCTTGTTTTCTATTTCATACATCTTTGTATGAGTCTTTTCTTATTTTTATATGACTTCACTTGGATCTTAGTCTTTGTGTTTTCTTCCCATTTATTCTTTTAGTGTGACCTTTAGCTATGTCTTGTTGGTTGTTTCTTTTGTTCAACTAACCCTTCTATGTAGCTTGTCACCATATCTCGATTCCTCGGTACCCCAAGCTAGGGGGAGTAAGCACCAAGGGGGAGTCTTTGCAAAGTCCGTCTCTTCAACACCGACTTGTGCAACCTTTTTGCTTCGACAAAGGGGGAGAAATGAATAAACTCGTCTTCGAAAATCTTGTGTTTTATGTAATTGAGTTTATATATTGTCGGAATCAAAAAGGGGGAGATTGTTAATGCAATAATGCCTAAAAACGTTACTTGCATTTTTCGGTCTCGCTTAGTTTTGATTACGAAAATATGTAAATACAAGGATTTACAAAAACAACGAAAAACAAATTCTTGAGTTCAAGTATTTTTCATTTTACCCATTTTCACTTAAGGTATGCATAAACAAGTACTAACCTTAATCAAGTGATCAAGTGATTTAATCTTTTCTTAAAACTCACTTTTTATTAAGTGTGACAAGTTTTTAATTAAACTTTCTTTTTAAGAAAATGTTTTATTAAATTAAATATTTGAAAATTTTAAAATGGCATATTCCCTTTTGATTTGGAATATCCTTTCTGGATATTTTTATAACTAGATACGACCTTCACCAAAAGGACAAAAAGGGAGCGGAGTCTAGCCCGATGGATCCTTAGCACCTAGGCGGTTCCTTATCGATAAGGTACCGCCGGATTAGATAAGGAACCGCGGGCAGATATAGCCGTTGTCCCTTTGTCCTATAAATAGTGGACCTTTCTCAGATTTTCAATTCACCTCTTTTGCACACAAATTTCCAGATTCAAACATACTTCTTACATCACTCAAATCCTTGATTATTTGATTGATTACTACTTGTTTAAAAGTGAAACTATCTCATCCATCCCTTCCTCTTCAAGTGCAAAGAGAAGAACACTATCATTGTGAAGTGTTGAGTCCACCACCAAAGATCCTTTGAAGATCAGATCTTATACATTTTTTGTTGTGTAATTGTTGTGAAGATCCAAGTAGTTGTGTCTATTTGGAAGTTGTGTATGTACTAAGTATAGTTGTGTAGATTGGTCCTAGCTACGATTAGGGCTCGACTTTTAGCTTAGAGTCGGAAATTGGTTAAGAGGCATGTATGGTTTTCTCCACCATAAGGAGCTTGTTGTGTAGTGAACTCTCGAGTAAGGAGTACTCGAGGAGTGGAGTAGGAACGAGGAGTGAGCTTTGTTGTCGAACCACTATTAATCCTTGGTGTTTGGTTTGATCTTTCTTTACCCTTAACTCTTTACATTCTTTATTATTTGTGCATATACATTAGTTAGTATTAGTTTTAAATTAACTATCATTGTTCATATTGTGCATAAGAAGATTTCACTTATTTCCTTAAGTCTAAGTTTTTAAGAAAAAGGATTTTTTGAAAACCATCATTTAACAAGTAAATATAAGAAACTATTCAACCCCCCCCCCCCCCCCCCCCTTCTAGTTTCTACAGTTATTCATAAGTAAAAGTGCATCGACTTATTCATAAGAATTATTTGTGTTAACTATATACCCACACTTATTTTTCCTCTATCTGATTTTATTTGAGCAAATTGCTTGTGGGCAAATTTGTCTTTATTCGTTGAAATATAAAAGAAAATTCTGAAAATAAGGAAGCACGGTTTTAAACGATAGTTAACCTTCTTATCCATTACTTGAAAAACCGCCCACAATTAATATATGTCCACATCAAATTTTAAGCGAGCACCTCATATGTATCAAGCTTATATTCCCGCTTAATAAGTGGTTACTCACGCAATAATTAACTCTCACAATAAATTATATCCTCCTTCTTTTTTGGACTTCGGATTCTCGATCTCGCAACCCATCAGGGCAATATTGGACCAGAAAAGTTACTACCATGCTCCCACAACCCGTCAAGGCAATATTGGAACATAAAAGAAACCTTACACATCACTACCCCATTTTGGGGTTTTTATTATATATATTTCTTTTCTTTTTTTTCTTTTGTTTTTCTTTTGTTTTTCTTTTTTTCTTTTTTTTTCTTTTCCATTTATAAATTAACTCTCACGCAAATTTCAAACGGGATATAAACCCAACACCTATAAGGCGGTCAACTCAAAACCCCAACATGTACTTATATTAACCACAAATGATTAGTCAAAAATGCATAAGAGACTAAAATTGGAAAAAATCGTACTCGATTATTTATTGACAATATATAAGGCGTTGACAAGAAAGTAAAACATCCGAAAGGGGGTAAAATAGCCACAAATAATTAATATGAAATTTATCTAGCCCTTTACACTTACTTCAAACTCTATCATCTCTCATTCTTCACAATTTAAAATCTCAAATAATGAGACTCGTGGATGCTTAGCCTAATAAATCGAGATAATGATTTACATGGTTAAGGATACTAGCTAGAGTAAGCTTGAATAAGAAAACTCGGATTGAGTCAAAATATTCATGATGGGCCTAATATGTCAAGGACGTCTAAACAAATCAAATCCATATCCTTTATTATATTTTTTTGTTTTCATTTATTTTATTTTTTAAAATGACTAAAAGGAATCGAAAATGCAAGGTGTATGCAAATGAAAATATATGCAAAAACAAAAATGATATTTTTGTGGCCAAAATAGATAAAAAATTTGAAAAATGTTGAAAATTTTAATTTTTCCGTTTAATCATGAAAGCAAAGGTAAGTATCTAGGCAAGGTCATTTCGATAGAAGTCTCCGCTAAACTTAAGATAAACATTGTCCTCAATGTTTATGAGTATTGGAGTATAAACTCGCCTACACTTATGACATTGATTACTTTGTTTAAATCGAGCTAAGGAAAAGACAACTAAAGTGAATTCATTTTAGACATTATTAATAGTCAAGTTTGAATCATAAAAGTATCAAAGTGAACTAGGTACTAGGGCCTCCTCCATAAGCACCATGAATGAAATGAGAGAGAGAGACCCTGAAACAAACACCAAAAGACAAGAAGAAAGGCTCCCCCTACACTTCAACTCAACTATATCACCCTCTTATTATTCCTAACCTACCAAAGTCTACTCTAGATGATCTAACCTAGTTATTCAAGCTTGATTTATGGAGTCTCTAACTCGACTCATCCCAAAAGAACTAGTTCTTAGGAAATGTGGAGATCTCATGGACCCTTTCCCTAGAAATGTCCTCCCCAAAGTAACGCTTCACACGATGTCCATTCACTTTGAAATTTTGTCCATTAGGTTGAGATAACTCTACGATGCCATAAGGAAACACTTACTGCTATGGTGAATGGACCGGACCATCATGATTTTAGCTTGCCAGAAAAGATTTTCAACCTTGAGTTAAAAAGTAAAACCAAATCTCTAACTTGGAACTCACGGTTCTTAATCTTGGCATCATGTATTTGCTTAGTTTTCTCTTTGTAAATCAAGGAATTCTCATAAGCATTGTTTAGCCCATTTTAAAGCCCATAATGCCTTATGTTCAAAAGGGAGGTGGCATGTCTTTTTGTACAAAAGACAATATGGAGAACAACCAATAAGAGTCTTAAATGTTGTACGAAAGGCCCAACAGTGCATCATCAAGTCTATCTGCCCAAGAGGCATGATGCTCTCCTACATTACGCTCTAAAATCCTCTTAAGACCTCGATTAGTGACCTCAGCTTGACCATTGGTCTGAGGGTGATTCGCGGTAGAAAGTCGGTGTGTAACACCATACTTCTTCATAACTCTAGTGAATTGATCATTACAAAAGTGAGTCATGTGATAACTGATAATAGCTCGAGGTACACGAAATCTAGCAAACAACTGCTTAAGGAACTTAACCATAACTCTAGCATCATTATTAGGCAAAGCCTTAGCTTCAACCCACTTAGAAACATAGTCCACAACCACTAAGATATACGTATTCCCTTTAGATGATGGAAAAGGTCCCATAAAGTCTATTCCCCATAAATCGAATATCTCTCACTCTTGGATAAAATTATGTGGCATCTCATCTCTTTGCGTAACTTTTCCTTGTCATTGACAAACATCATAGTGTTTCACCATCCCTTGAGCATCCTTGTAAATCGTAGGCCAGTAGAAACTTGAATTGAACTCTTTCTTAGCAGTATAGTTGGGACCAAGATGTCCACCAGTGGGTCCTTTATGGCAGGCTTCCAAGATTTAGAAACCCTCAGGCCCATCTACACATCTCCTCACTAATTGATTCACACATTGCCTAAATAGGTAAGGATCATCCCAATAATAGTATTTCAAGTCCTTGAAAAAGTTCTCTTGTTGTTGGGATGTCAAACCAAATATAAGCACTTCACCCGCTAGATAGTTTGATATGTCAGTAAACCAAGGGGATTCATCCTCTTGATAGGAAATAGACAACGCTCCTCAAGATGGAATGATTCATTAATCTCTTGATGTGGTAATTCCCCTTGAAAAGGATTCTCTAATCTGCTTAAATGATTCACGGCTAAATTCTCAGTTCCTTTTTTATCATGAATCTCGATCTTAAACTCTTGTAGCAAGAAAACCTATCTTAGCAATCTAGGTTAAGCATCTTGTTTGTTCATAAGGTATTTTTAGGGCAGAGTGGTCAGTGTACACTATGGTCTTTGAAAGAACAAGATAGGGGCGAAATTTCTCAAATACATACACAACAACTAGCATTTGTTTCTCAGTAGTTGTGTAATGCAATTAGCCCCAGTCATTGTCTTACTCGCATAGTGAATATGCTAAAAATTCTTATTAATAATCTGCCCTAAAACTGCTCCCATAGCATAGTCACTAGCATCACACATAAGCTCAAAAGGCAATTCCCAGTTTGGTGAAACCAAAATTGAGGCCTTAGTCAATTTTTCTTTAAGGATCTCAAAGGACTCTAAACACTCAGGTGAGAATATTAAAGGAGTCTCTTTTTCCAAGTGATGTGTCATAGGCTTTGCTATCTTAGAAAAGTCTTGTATGAAACGTCTATAGAAGCCTGCATGCCCAAGAAAGCTCCTAACTCCTTTCACAGTGGTAGGTGGGGGTAGTTTAGCAATGACATCAACTTTAGCACACTCAACTTTATTGCCAGATTTAGATATCTTATGTCCCAAAACTATCCCCTCCAATACCATGAAGTGGCACTTCTCCCAATTTAGAACAAAGCGAGTTTCCTCACACCTTTTAAGCATTTGTTCTAAATGGGAAAGGCAAGAAGAGATTGAATCTCCAAAGACCGAGAAATTATCCATAAACACTTCCATGGTTTTCTCTATCATATCATGGAAAATTGCCATCATACACCTTTGAAATGTCCTAGGAGCATTGCATAAGCCAAAGGGCATTCTCTTATATGCAACTGTTCCATAAAGGCAAGTGAATGTTGTATTCTCTTGATCTTTAGGGTCAATAGGTATTTGGAAATACCTAGAAAATCCATCAAAAAGCAATGAAACTCATTTACCGCTAAGCGTTCTAGCATTTGATCCATAAACGGGAAGTGGGAAATGGTCTTTCTGAGTAGCATCATTCAGCTTTCAATAATCAATACAAACTCTCCAACATGTTACAAGCCTTTGAGTAATTAACTCGTTGTTCTCAATAGAAACAACCGTCACCTCTCGTCTTTGGCACACAATAGACTGGACTAACCCATGGTGAATCAGATATAGGGTATATCATGCCAGCATCTAGAAGTTTGAAAACTTCTTTCTTGATTACTTCATGAATTTTTGGGTTTACCCTTCTTTGATTTCGCACTGCAGGTTTAAAGTCATCTTCCATAAGGATCTTGTGTGTGTAAAAGTTGGGATCAATCCCTCTAATATCATATATTTTCGAAGCAATAACTTTCTTATGCTTCTTAAGAACCTCAATAAACCTATCCTTCTCATCCTCCTTTAAGTCTTTAGCAATGATCATAGGTAACTTATCCTCACCCGCTAAGAAAGCATTCTCTAAATGTAAAGGAAAATCCTTAAGCTCTAAGTCAGGAGGAGTCACAAAGGAAGGCTTAGTCAAATTAGGATCATCATTTATGACTTACTTATGAGATGGTGGAGAAAAGGATCTTTCATTGATCAATTTCTCAATGGTACAAAGATCCTCATCCCAACTAATGGGAGAATCATCATCTCTTAAGAAGTTAGCCTCAAATTCCTCTAAGAGGAAATCACTCTATCCAAAAGGAGTCAAGGAAGGAGCGATAGAGGCTACGGTCTCAACTTGTGGAATATCATAATTCCTACTCTTACAAGCCTCGTGAAAATGTTCTTCACATACTTCGTCAAGTACATCAATTACATTCACGTTCTCGGTCTCATGGGATTTCTTAGAAAGTTTTCCCACATTAAACACAACCTTATTATCCCCTACTCTCATAATCAACTCTCCTTCAACAACATCAATAAGGGTTCTCCAGTTCTCAAGAAAGGTCTCCCCACAATCAAAGGTACGCGAGGGTCCATACCATAGTCTATGACAACAAAATCCACAGGGAATGTAAGCTTATCAACTCCCACAAATACATCCTCAGATATCCCCACAGGATAAGCAACCGTACGGTTTGCTAATTCCAAATTCATCTTTGTGGATGTAAGCTCAGGAAGTGATAATTTTTTCCACACGGTTGAAGTCATCAACTTAATACTCTCCTCCTAAGTCTGCTAAGGCCATACAGTTTTCCACCCCAAGGAAATTTCAAGGTATTAAAAATTTGCTAGGGTCACCAAGTGTAATGGGCAATTTGTTTAATAGGACCACAGAACAATTTTCATTCAAAGAGGTATTAGGTACATCAATTAATTTCTCCTTGTTAGAAAAGAGGTTTTTATACATCTTAGCAAATTTGGGCATTTGAGCAAGAGCAGAGATGTTGATATTTAATTGTTTAAACATTTTAAAAAAGTTTGAAACATGAATATCATCTTTTTTTCAATTTCTCCTTCCTCAACCCTGAAGGGTAAGGGATATTGGGTTTTTGGGTAGAAGGTTGAGGAGAGGGTTTTGGAGGACTATGCTCAATCATAACCTCGGGTGCGGTCTTAGAAATCAAAGGGCCAGTCAAAGGTGGTATAGAACAAGGAGTGGCTGTGGGAGAAGTCGCTGAAGAAGGAGTAGAACTCATTATTACCTCCGAGCTTTGTCTCTCCTTTATTGGGAGAGAGATGGAAGGTCCCACATTGGTTTTCCCACTCTAGTTGGGATAGCATTCACATTGGCTCTTGGGCTGGTTTAGGTATTAGAGGGAAATGTACCTTGAGGTCTTTGGGTTTGCAAGATTTTTGTTTGCATTAGAGCAAATTTCCTATTTGTTTCCTCTTGCATTTCTTTCGTTCTTAGAAGGACTAATTCAATTTGAGGATTTGAAATATTCCCTTGATTAAAACCTTGATTTGTAAATTTTGGTTTTGAAATTGATTTTGGTTAGGAAAACCTTGATTATAACCTTGATTGTAAAAACCTTGTTTTTGAAATCCTTGATTTTGACCTTGAAAATTATTCCCTTGAAATTGATTTTGACCCCTCATATTAGCATTACCTTGATAATTTCCCCTATTTTGACCTTGATTTCTATTTTGAACTTGGTTATTTTGACCTTAGGGTTGGGTGGGTTGGTGGGGTGGAAAACTATGTGGGGCAAGGTAATTATTAGACTTGTAGGACAAATGGTTAGGGTTAATGTTAGGTTTAAAGTGAGCCATCCCATCATCATTATAAGCTTAACATTCACCTTGGGGTTCATCATACACTTTATCATAATTCAAATAAGAACGTGGACCTCCACAAGTCTCACAAGTCTCATGAATGGGATGGATAGTCCTAGTAGGAGGGTTTTGATTTTGCTAAGCCAAGTTTTTAACAACGCAAGTAAGCTCATAAATTTGATTAGCTAATTCCAAAATATTAAAATCTCCTCTACTAGCACTTGGAACATTAGCTCTGTTTTCAATGATGTCCCAACCAACTTGTGTAGACTTAACAAGAATACTCTCACCCACAGCAGAATTAAGGGAATCTTGGTCCTTCGAAGTTAATCTATTATAAAAGTAGTGATTTGATTTATTAAGTCAAAACCATGATTAAGGCACTTTCTAATCAACTCCTTAAATTCATCTGATGCTTCACTAAAAGTTTGCCCATAATAAGTGTGAAAACTCTTATCCTTTTACCACTTAATTATAATAAAAACAAGACCAAAACGTGTATTTAATGTCGTAAATGTCGGAATTATGCGTGGTTTGTGTTTTTGTTGTGATTTAGGACCAAAATGTTAAAAGGGAAGAAAACATTGGCTTTCACGGGCTTTTATCGAAGAAAAAGACAAAAGACGAAGTCAAAAGATCAAGAGTGCAAAAAAGAACGGAAGTCCAAGGCTTATTTTGAATATTTATCGAAGAAAAAGTCTAAAGATGGAAGTTTAATGAAGTCGAAGAACCAAGTCTAATAAAAGAAGAAAATTATAAGACGAGTTCAATTTATATCGACAAATCCCAAGACAACGTCGAGAAAGTCGAAGAATTTAAAAGACGAAAAGACGAGAAGAAAGAAGAAGGCATCAACACATGTTAATCCTCCTATAAATACCCTCCTAATGACACATTAGGAGGTGTTAGCTAATTTGACAAATTAGTCTTTCCATTTATTTTCCTTGCACTTTCATATTGTCATTTACTTAATTGTTCTTTAATTTCAAGATTATTTCAAGTAAGTTTTAATTTTGTTATTGAATCTTTAATTTTAATTAAGTTTTTAATTAATCTCTCATTCTACCTTTCTTGTTTTGCTTAATCTATATGCTTATTTTCTTATTGTCATGCTTATTTGATTGTTTGTTATGGTTTATGTGTTTGATTGTGTTAGCTTATTGTGTGCTTTTCTTAATTTTAATTAAGTGTTTTTAAAAGTTAGTTTATAAAAAATTGATTTTAAATGTTTTGGTTATTTAGTGTTTTTAAAAGTTTTTAAATTTTGGCTTATTTAGTTTTTCTTAAAATGTATTTGGTTTAAGTTTTGGTTGAGTGCTTATTAGTTTTTAGCTTACTTTTAGATTTTAGCTTATTTGCATTTTTTTTATAATATCCGGGTTTTTAAACCCTAGTTTCCCGGATAAGCCCCAAAAGTTTATTATTCCGGATAAGGCAAAAAGTGATTACGGATAACATAAAAATATTATTCCCAATAACCAAATTACATTCCGGATAACAATAGCAATTCAATATTCCAGATAGCCAAGAAATGAAATTCCGGATAAGGAGGAAAAAAAAATATCCCGGATAACACATTGCTAGAGATTCCGGATAACTAGCTAGAAAAGTCAACATTCTGTATAACTTAATAGAATGTCATGCTAGCATGTGTGCTTGCTTGCTAGTTTTCCCGCCATTTTGAGCAGCCTGGTTGCTTGCTTAAGCAGGGTGTGAAATGTAGTATAATGCAGTTCGTTTTTCTCAGTTCTTAACCAATAGAAAGTCCAACCAATATCGGATTTTTAATTGTTCTTGGTTGTTAAGCTTGCTTGGTAATCTATTTCTAATTCAACAAAAGCTTGCCAAAAGGAAAAATAATACCTACGTATATGTAAAACAAATTGCAAATACCACGTTTTTATTCAAGTAAAAATTTAAAATGCAAAACTTGAAACTAAAGGGACTGAAATTGTAAATTCTATGAAATGTAAATGCTTGAAATGTAAATTCTAACAACAATAGGGACTAAAAATGTAAATCAGTAAACTATAAGGGTAAAAAATGTAACAACTATAACCAACTTGCCAAAAATGTAACAAATTAACAAACTACTAACTGAAATCTAACAACTTTCAAAGTCCAGGGACCTAAACAATGCAAACCCTAAATATTTGGAAGTTTAGCCAAGTTTTCAATACTGATTGAATTGAAAGGACCAAAGTGCAATTAAGATAACTTCTTAACTAAAAACGGGACAAATGACACAATAAGCTCGTTTGAACTTATTACTAAACCAAAATCAATGAAACAAATTGCAAAAGACTTCAAATCCAATTTAAACTACGTGTGTTAAAGGAATTCAGCTAAGGATTAGAAATAAGCTAATGAGTGCTTATCAATAAGCTCAAAATAAGCTACAGCTTAAACCAAACAGTCACAACTTGATTTTTGTAATGAAACTGATTAAGCAACTTATTTCAAGAATGGGAAATCAAACCAGAACTATTTTCATCAAGAAATAAGCTAGAAATCTGAATTAAGCTCAAAAGAGCTTATGTTGACCAAGTTTGACCAGATTTTGGAAAAAGCTCAAATTTTCAAAAATCAATATTCAACACTCTGTAAACGTTTTTGTGAAAGAAAATCACTACTTTTATGAAGTGGATTTGGAGATTCAAGAAAACAGTGCCTAAAACATTACAGAAAAAGCACTTTGCTAAGACTGAACTGAAAAGCTATTTTCTGGCTTATTGTTGAATACTGTAGAAAATCCTCACTATCACAGAAACCTTAGATGTTACTTGATCTATAGAAAAAGGTTTGAGTAAAAATGATTAACTAACAAAGATGCTATAATGTTTTGAAAATGGAAAGTTCTAAAAATGCTAGTTTGCAAAGACTGATGCACAAAGTTTCAAAGCACAAAAGTGAGCTATATGACTTATAAGTGGAGAATATCAGAAAAATTGAACTCAACTTGATCACACAAGACCAAAACAGGCTAAAAATCCAACTTGTTACAACTAAAACACCACAAATCTCACAATGATTATGGCTTAAACCTATTGCCAAACACTACTTCTGATTTTTTTATTAGACTTTGTGAAAGATTTTTGAGCAAAAGTTTATACTGAGTTAAAAGCTATAATATCCTAAGTTTATAAACCAAGATGCAATGGATACAAGCAAGTAACAAGAGTTAAGCCCTACTAATTCTCAAAATGAATAGCTAAACTTATGAAAACTGAAACAGACTAAGTATCAAGCTACAAAACTATAACCAATTACACTAAAGCTACACAGGTCTAGAATCAATCACAACTGAACTAATCAACTTTTATCATGCCACCAAGTAAATTCTACACTAGGTATTAAGCATGGCAATTGCAATTGAGTGGAACCAAAAATGAGCAATTCAAAACCTATTGAAGTAATCCTTTGAGAAGAAGAGGAGCGCTGAGCTCTCTTGCCCTAGTGATAACCACCACCTTATCACTAGGGAACACTTAATCAACAATCTAATCAGCTACAAATCATCTACAATCTTCAATCTGCTTGAAATCTTCAAATGAACAATGGAATGAACAAATTCTGATCAAACAGCTACCAATCTTCCTCAATGTTAATTATGATCAATGATTGATCATAACAAACACTCAACAGCAAAAGGATGATCACACAAGAGCAGTATAGAAGCAGTAATATGAAGAACTCAATTGGCGGGAAAAAGTGAATTTGAATTTTATTGAGGTAAATCAGTTACAAAGTTTGTTACAAGCTATCAACTAACTAACTAACTCAAGAGTTTGTCAGACTCTTGAGTAGTTAGGGTAGAATTAAGGGAAAAAGGAAAAGGAAGGGAGAACTAGGTGTTTTACAAAATTAAGCTACAGCTGAAAATGAAGTACAATCTAGCTATTTATAGGCAAGAAGGGAGAGTTTGTTGGGGTTGGTGACGTGTCAGGGCCAATCCCAGCTTGCCACGTGGAGAAATTTGCAAATCCGCATTTTGAAGGTATGAACAATGAATTGGGTATTTTTGATTGGATGAATGTCTTGTTAATTGGTTTGCACCGTTGAACTCGTCTCTCAAAATTAAGCAAGTTTGGTGTTTTAATCTTCCCATGAAATGGCTTCTATCAAAATCGCGATCCTGGCAATTTTTCACTTTGAAGAAGAAAACACGTGTCAGTTTCTTATTGGCTCTCATCTGGTCACACGGATCAATATCCAAAATTGGATAAAAGGATTATGGAGTGGTGCATTCTCATTGGTTGATTTAAATGAAGTGCGCTTTACTGTTCAGATTTTGTATTAAATGCAAAACGGCGCTAGTGGGCTTATGTGGTGATCCTTGTCCCACTTTTCTTGAAATCTTATTGGTTCTCTCCCTTTCACATGGATCAAGCTTCAAATTACTTTCAACAATTGACAGAACTAGTCCTTGTACTTGGCAGAATGTTGTTTTGAGTTAGGATCTTCATTCTTTTGACATATTTGGTCCTTTAACTTTGATTCTTCAACAAAATCATCCCTTGACTGAGTTGACTTGATAGTTGACCAAGTTTGACTTGAATCTTGACTTTTACATTATTTCACTTTTAGTCCTTCAACTTTCATAACTTGTCAAGATAGGTCCTTATACTTCAAAGTCTTGTCACTTTTGATCCTCTTTTGTCTTTTTCATCCATTTGAGCTTGATTTTTCCTTGTTTGCTTGAAAATGTATCTTCTTACCTACACAAGTGCACACAAACACAAACATACCACATAATACTGTTTTTGCCAAATAAATTGGTATTTTGCTTCATGTTTTAGGGTTATTTGTTGATAAAAGGATATGAGTTTAAGCTCATATCAAATTCCCCTACACTTGAACATTGCCATGTCCTCATGCAATATTATATTTCAAGGCTTAAAAATTTACATTTCCCTCTTAATTAATCCACCTTGGCCATATGAGATGCATCTATGCTACTCTAAACTAGATGATGCATGATTTTGACTTTTAATAATGCAATGAATCAAAATACAATTCTATCTATATCTTTTTGATTTTTCTTGAAATGGTTTTGATGGAAATAACTCATAAAGAATTCAATGACTTGGATTAGGGCTTGGGTACCATGGATACTTATCACCCTCAAGTTTCACTTTCCCCATACCAAGCTTATAAATGGGATCATTGCATTCACAAGTAAAAAGTGCATCAACTTATTCATGACAATTAAATGTGGAACCGGTTATTAATTGAGCAAATTGCTTGTGGGCAAATTTGTCATTATTCAAGTGTGAAATATAAGAAGTGTAAAATCCAAAAATAAGGAAGCACGGTTTTAATCCTAAGTAATCTTCTCATCCATTACTTGAAAAACCGCTCACAATTAATATAAGTCCGTATTAAGAGTAATAAGTCATTCGCCTTATGTGTAAAATCCTCATGTCATGCTTTCATAAGTAACTACACACTCGCTAAGGAAAGAAAAATAAAACTCACGCAATAATTTACATCCGCATCTTTTTGAGATTTTGGATCTTCAACCCCGCAACCCGTCAAGGTAATATTGGATTGGAGCAATCTATTGAATCCCCGCAACCCGTCAAGGTAATATTGGAACTCAATAGTCACTATAATTAACACCACACTGCCCCTCTTGGGAGTCTTGCATTATTTTTTTTTTCTTTTCTTTTTCTTTCTAGCCACTCATTTTTTTTTATAAGCCGCTCTTATTTTTCTTTATTCCTCACAAAGAAAGTTGAAAAGAATAAAAGGAAAAACACCCGCTAAATATGGAGCATGACATAAGTCTAGTACACATAAAACGTGCTAACTTAGAATCTTAAGACGTACTCATATCAACCATAAACGATTAGCCAAAAATGCATAAGAGATTACAAATCAATTAAAACCGTACTTGATTATTTATTAACAATTATATACATGCGAAGAAAATAGAGGTCAAGAAGAGAAGGGTTTAGCCACAAGTAATTGCCATGAAGTCTATCTAGCCCTTTTATACTTGCTTCAACTCTATCATTTCCCATTCTCCACAAATTTAAAATTTCAAATAATGAAATTGGTGGAAGCTTAGCCTAATAGACCAATGAAGGACTACATGGTTAAGGATACTAGCTAGAGAATGCTAAAATAAGCAAACTCGGGTTGAGTCAAAATATCCATGGCGGGCCTAATATGTCAAAGAAGTCTAAACTTGTTAAAACCATGTTTTATTATATTTTTTCCTTTTATATATTTTTGATGAAAAATAAAAGAAGAAATATATACAATGCAAATGTGTTATGCAAAATGAAAAATGATTGATGCAAAAATTATGAATGCATATTTTGGTGGCCAAAGTAGATCAAAAATTTGAAAAATGTTGAAAATTCATTTTTATCATGTTATCATGCAAGACAATGACAAGTTCTAGGTAAGGTCACTTCGATAGAAGACCCCCCTACACTTAAGCTAAACATTGTCCTCAATGTTTAAGAGCATGGAAGTATAAAAACTTCCCCTACACTTATGACAATGAATAGACTTTGCTTAACCCAAGTTAAGGAAAGGACAACTATTAGTGAAATCATGTTTAAGCACAAGGTGTCAATGAAAATTCACTAAAGTAATGAAGTGAACCGGATACAAGGGCCTCCTCCATAAGCTCCAAAGCATGAGATGAGTGAGCAACCCTACAAACAATCAAGAAGACAAAAGAAGGTCTCCCCTACACTTATCTCCAAATCTATGCCTTTATTTCTAACCTACAACACTCTAAACCTAGTTATACGATGCTTGAGTTAATGAGTCTCTAGCTCGACTCGTCCCTCAATGAATTAATTCATGGGGAAAATGGGGACCTCTTGGACCATTTCAACGGAAATGTCCTCCCCAAAGTAATGTTTAACACGGTGACCATTCACTTTAAAATTTGGACCATCGGGTTGGGACAACTCAAGAGTTCCATATGGAAACACTTGAGCAATAGTGAATGGACCGGACCATCTCGACTTAAGATTGCCCGCAAAAAGCTTCAATCTTGAGTTAAAGAGGAGAACCGGCTCTCCAACTTTGAACTCACGATTCTTGATCTTAGCATCATGCAATTTCTTAGTCTTTTCCTTGTAAAGCAAAGAATTTTCATAGGCATTGGCTCTCAACTCATCCATCTCATTGATTTGATCTTTCCTATGTGAACCGGCTTGGTTTAAATCAAAGTTAGCCCACTTGAGAGCCCAAGATGCCTTATGTTCTAACTCAAATGGGAGGTGACACGCTTTTCCATAGACAAGCCTATAAGGAGTACAACCAATTGGTGTTTTAAAAGCCGTCCTAAACGCCCACAAAGCATCATCGAGCTTATCCGACCAAGAAGCTCTATGCTCTCCCACCGTTCTCTCTAAAATTCTCTTTAAACCACGATTTGTGACCTCGGTTTGACCATTTGTTTGAGGGTGATACGCGGTAGAAAGTCTATGATTCACTCCATATTTCTTCATAACTCTCGTGAATTGATCATTACAAAAGTGCGTACCACGATCACTTATGATGGCCCGAGGTACACCAAATCTAGCAAACAATTGTTTCAAAAACTTTACAACCACTCTAGCATCATTAGTAGGTAAGGCTTTAGCCTCCACCCACTTGGACACATAATCCACCGCCACAAGTATATACTTGTTTCCCTTAGAGGATGGAAAAGGTCCCATGAAATCTATTCCCCATACATCAAATATCTCACACTCTTGGATAAAATTTTTTGGCATCTCATCACGTTGTGTAATTTTTCCTTGTCTTTGACAAACATCACAAAATTTCACCATCTCTTGGGCATCCTTGTAAATGGAAGGCCAATAGTAACCCGAATCAAAGACTTTCTTGGCGGTGTAGTTAGGCCCAAAATGTCCACCCGTAGGTCCTTTATGACATGCCTCTAAGATCTTAAATGCCTCGGGCCCATCTACACACCGTCTAATGATTTGGTCCGCACATTGCCTAAAAAGATATGGATCATCCCAAAAGTAATACTTAACTTCCTTAAGAAACTTTTTCTTTTGTTGGTAAGTAAGACCCTCAATAAGCACATTGCCCACAAGATAGTTTGCTATATCCGCAAACCAAGGTGTGGCATCCTCTTGGGAAGAGATAGACATGAGCTCCTCTAGTAGAAAGGATTCATTGATTTCTTGATGTGGGAAATCTCCTTGAAAAGGATGCTCAAGTCTACTCAAATGATCCGCCGCTAAATTCTCGGCCCCTTTCTTATCACGAATCTCTATCTTAAACTCTTGAAGCAACAAAACCCATCTCAAAAGCCTAGGCTTAGCATCTTGTTTTGTCATAAGATACTTGAGAGCGGAGTGATCCGTATACACTATGGTCTTGGAAAGCACAAGATATGGTCTAAACTTCTCAAAAGCATATACTATAGCAAGCAACTCTTTTTCCGTGGTCGTGTAATGAAGTTGTGCACCGGTCATGGTTTTACTCGCATAGTGTATAGGTTGAAAATGCTTATTAACTCTTTGTCCTAAGACGGCCCCCACCGCATAATCACTAGCGTCACACATAAGCTCAAAAGGTAATTCCCAATTTGGAGAAACCAAAACGGGAGCCTTAGTCAATTTTTCCTTAAGGGTCTCAAAAGAGTCTAAACAAGCTTGGTCAAAAATGAAAGGAGCCTCTTTTTCCAAAAGATGAGTCATCGGTCTAGCTATCTTAGAGAAATCTTGTATAGAGCGCCTATAAAATCCCGCATGACCTAAGAAACTCCTCACACCTTTAACCGAGGTGGGTGGGGGAAGCTTAGCAATCACATTAATTTTAGCTCGATCAACTTCTAATCCTTTATTTGATATCTTGTGTCCTAAAACAATCCCTTCTTTCACCATAAAGTGACATTTCTCCCAATTAAGCACCAAACGTGTTTCCTCACAACGCTTAAGCATTCTCTCAAGATTGGTGAGACATGAGCTAAAGGAGCTTCCAAATACGGAAAAGTCATCCATAAAAACCTCCATGGTTTGCTCTATCATGTCATGGAAAATCGCCATCATGCACCTTTGAAACGTCCCCGGTGCATTACATAGGCCAAAAGGCATCCTCTTGTAAGCAAATGTACCGTATGGACAAGTGAATGTGGTCTTTTCTTGATCCTTAGGGTCAATGGGTATTTGAAAATAACCCGAAAAGCCATCAAGAAAACAATAGTACTCATTTCCCGCTAAGCGTTCAAGCATTTGATCCATAAAGGGAAGCGGGAAATGGTCTTTCCTAGTTGCCTCATTGAGTTTTCTATAATCAATGCAAACTCTCCAACCGGTTACAAGTCTCGTAGGAATAAGCTCATTGTTCTCATTAGGCACCACGGTGATTCCACACTTCTTTGGAACACAATGAACCGGGCTAACCCATGGAGAGTCGGAAATGGGATAAATCATACCCGCATCTAAAAGTTTAATCACTTCCTTCTTAATAACCTCATGGATTTTTGGGTTAACTCTCCTTTGGTTTTGAATGGCGGGTTTATAATCATCCTCCATAAGGATTTTGTGAGTACAAAAATGTGGATCAATTCCCCTTATGTCGGATATTTTCCATGCTAAGGCTTTCTTGTGTTTCTTAAGGACTTCAATAAGTTGCTCCTTCTCATCCTCTTTCAACTCTTTAGCAATAATCACCGGTAATTGGTCTTTTCCTTCTAAGAAAGCATATTCTAAGTGGGATGGGAGTTCCTTAAGTTCAATGGGAGGTGGACTCTCTATGGAAGGTTTTACTATGGAAGGTTCCTCAATGGTAATCTCTTGCGGAATAGGAGAAGGAATAGGGTCCTCATTGAGCATCTTTTGGATTGTAAGAATATCTTCTTCCCAATTAATGGGAGAATCATCATCACCAAGAAAGTTGGACTCAAATTCCTCCAAGAGGAAATCACTCTCTCCAAAAGGTGTTAAAGAGGGAGCAATTGAGGCCACGGTTTCAACATGGGGTATCTCATCACTAGCATTCTTACAAGCATCATGAAAGTGTTCATTACACACTTCATCTAGCACATCCACAATGTTAATAGTCTCACAAGGTCTAGACTCCTTAACCTCTTTTCTATCACAAACTTTCCCTAACTTAAACACCACTCTCTCATCTTCTACTCTCATAATTAATTCTCCTTCCGCCACATCTATCAAGGTACGACCCGTTCTCAAAAACGGTCTACCAACAA
Source organism: Glebionis coronaria (assembly GCA_025667525.1). NCBI lineage: Eukaryota > Viridiplantae > Streptophyta > Magnoliopsida > Asterales > Asteraceae > Glebionis > Glebionis coronaria. The sequence goes on from JANFOE010000522.1 coordinate 49,625, forward strand.
TCAAAGGCACTCTAGGATCCATGTCATAATCGACCACTACAAAATCGGCCGGAAAGGTAAACTTATCCACACCTACAAACACATCTTCCGCTATACCTACGGGGTGAGCTATGGTTCGGTTGGCTAGTTCAAGAGTCATCCTAGTGGGAGTGAGCTCGGGAAGAGATAGTTGTTTCCAAACCGATAAAGGCATGAGATTTATGCTCGCCCCTAAATCCGCCAAAGCCATGCAATTTTCAACACCGGGAAAATTAAAAGGTATCAAGAAGCGCCCCGGATCTCCAAGTTTTGTTGGTAAGGTTTTAAGTAACACCGCGGAACAATTTTCATTAAGTGATGTGTTGGGCAAATCAACCAATTTTTCTTTGTTTGAAAGCAAATCCTTGAACATCTTAGCAAACTTTGGCATATAAGCAAGAGCTTCCGCAAAGGATATGTTGATATTGAGTTGCTTGAACATCCTTAAGAAATTGGAGACTTGGATGTCATCTTTGTTCTTTAACTTGTCCTTTTTCAACCTTGAAGGGTATGGAAGAGTAGGTTTTGGTGTAGGTGGAATAGGTGTTGTGGTGGAAGATTTGTCTTTGTTAGCTTCTTCATTGGGAAGTGTGGAAGGTAAAGGAGAAGTATGAGGTGGTTGAGAAGGTGTGTTTGAGTGAATAGGAGCATTTTGAGGAGGTAGAGTAGAAGTAGAAGGCTTGTCACAAGTAGGAGCACAAGTGGGTTGAACAAGAGTAGGTTTAGGAGGTGAAGGATCCTTTGTTGTTGTACCACTCCTTGTTGTAATAGCATTAACATTGGCCCTAGGGTTTGTTTGTGTGTTAGAAGGTAAAGCCCCTTGTGGTCTTTGAGTTACCGCCACTAAAACCCTATTGATTTGTTCCTCCATTGTACGTTTCAATTGATCATTCATTCTCTTCTCAATTTCACGCATTTTCTTGTCAACATACTCTTGAGTCTCTTGCATCCCATATCCTTGAGTTGGATTTTGAGGGTAAGCTTGATTTGGTATTGGAGCATATGCTTGATTGGGAATAAATGGAAGTGGTTGATTAAACCCTTGTTGTGGTGGATAAAAGGTATTTGCTTGAGGTTGAAATTGATTGGGTGCCTTGTAGTTATTTCCTTGGTAGGTTTGTCTTTGCCCTTGATTCCTTGCTAAAATTTGAGGAGGATTTTGTGGAATTTGGGTGGGTGGTTGGGGTGGGAAGCCGGGTGGAGTAAGGTAATTTTGGGATTTGTAAGAAAGGTTATTTGGATTGATGTTAGGCTTGAAGTGTTCACGGTGTTCCTCTTGATAAGCATAGCATTCCCCTTGATACCCTTGCACCTTATCACATTGTTCATAAGAGTGGGGGCCTCCACAAGTAACACAAGAAATGGTGATGGCATTCACATTATTTGAGGAATTGTTCAATGTCATGCTCTTAAAATTTTGAACCATGTCATTAGTCATTTCTTGTCCTTGTTTGACTTGTTGAAGGATCTCTTTAAGAAGTTGGATGTCACAAGGAGTTTGAGAAGTGTTTTGGATAACATGAACCCTTTCTTCAAATGGATTGTTTGTTTGAACCATTGCCTTAGTCTCAATAATGTTCAAAGCCTCGTGGTATGTTTTAAGAAGAATACTCCCTCCCGCGGAAGCATTTAGTGAATCTTGGTGGTGAGGTTTAAGGCCATTATAGAAGGTATTGATTTGGTTTACATCATCCAATCCATAGTTAGGGCATCGCCTCAACAACTCACTATACTCTTCCCAAGCATCACTAAAGGATTGACTAGGTTTTTGTGTAAAGCCCATAATTAAACTCCTCAAAGCCATAGTCTTTTGTGGAGGAAAGAATTTGTTCAAAAACTTAGTGGTAAAACCGTCCCATGTGGTGATACTATCGGGTGGTTGGGTGTCTAACCAATGCTTAGCACTCCCATCTAAGGAAAATGACACTAACATCAATCTAATGACCTCATGTGGAACCCCATTATGCTTAATGGTATTGCAAAGTGAAAGGAATCTCTTTAGGTGAGCATGAGGATCCTCATTTTGTTTTCCCAAGAAAGGTGATAAAGCAACCATATTGATCATGGATGTATGTAGCTCAAATGTGTTAGCGGGAAAGTCGGGAATCTTAATGGCACTAGAATATCCATGAATGTTGGATTGCATACGTTCATACAAAGTACGATTATCAATAGCCATGGCTTCTTGTGGTGGTGACAAAGCACGATTCTCGTGATCGGCTTGGTGGACGGTGGTGGTCTTACTCTTTCTCTTTTTCTTCCTTTTCGGAGGAAGAGGTTGTACACCAATCGGTATTTGTGCACGCCCGCGAGTGAGCATGCAACTCAATACGAGGAATGAGAGAGAAGCTCTCGTGTGACTTTGAAGAGAAATGGATTATCCTCTTCGAGTTTCAATATTAAATATCCACAAGAAAATAACAATATATGTATTTACTACTTTGGGTGCAAGACCCTCAATGAAGCCTTCCTTCTTAGAATACTCCCAAGTGAACGGGGGGTTAGGTGGCGCGAAGCACTTAAGTACCTATTGACCCTTAGATGGCATTTTATAGCACATCGCCTTTCTATTCACTTAAATGTTCGTATTCTTCGAATTGTTGCTTATTGAGAGTATTTATCTATTCTTGCTTTATTTTGTTTGATCGATACACGTGTCAAGGACCGGAGCGCCCCTCAACACGGTGTATTGCCTCGGCAATACTTATGGAAGATATGTAGATTGATTGTTCTTATACGTATACGTATTTACTTATAATAATATATGGAAAATATTTTTGTATTTATGAGTTTTTTAAAGGAAAATACTATATGTACATAAAAACCGAGAGAATCCAATAATATATATTTTTGGGTGCAATCTCTTAGGAAAAAGATTGCTTTTTGGATTTTTTAATTTTTTTGGTCAATTCTTTAGGAAAAGAATTGTTTTGTTAATTTTTTAGTTTTTATATATTTTTATATTTTTGATTTTTTATTTGTTTTTTATTTATGATACGTAAAAATAACGTTCACAAAATGAACGGATCCCAAAAGCCAATGAAAACCGTCAATCGATAGTCTCTCGTGTAGTCAAAGAACCGGCAGCGGCGCCATTTGAAATGTAGTATAATGCAGTTCGTTTTTCTCAGTTCTTAACCAATAGAAAGTCCAACCAATATCGGATTTTTAATTGTTCTTGGTTGTTAAGCTTGCTTGGTAATCTATTTGTAATTCAACAAAAGCTTGCCAAAAGGAAAAATAATACCTACGTATATGTAAAACAAATTGCAAATACCACGTTTTTATTCAAGTAAAAATTTAAAATGCAAAACTTGAAACTAAAGGGACTGAAATTGTAAATTCTATAAAATGTAAATGCTTGAAATGTAAATTCTAACAACTATAGGGACTAAAAATGTAAATCAGTAAACTATAAGGGTCAAAAATGTAACAACTATAACCAACTTGCCAAAAATGTAACAAATTAACAAACTACTAACTGAAATCTAACAACTTTCAAAGTCCAGGGACCTAAACAATGCAAACCCTAAATATTTGGAAGTTTAGCCAAGTTTTCAATACTGATTGAATTGAAAGGACCAAAGTGCAATTAAGATAACTTCTTAACTAAAAACGGGACAAATGACACAATAAGCTCGTTTGAACTTATTACTAAACCAAAATCAATGAAACAAATTGCAAAAGACTTCAAATCCAATTTAAACTACGTGTGTTAAAGGAATTCAGCTAAGGATTAGAAATAAGCTAATGAGTGCTTATCAATAAGCTCAAAATAAGCTACAGCTTAAACCAAACAGTCACAACTTGATTTTTGTAATGAAACTGATTAAGCAACTTATTTCAAGAATGGGAAATCAAACCAGAACTATTTTCATCAAGAAATAAGCTAGAAATCTGAATTAAGCTCAAAAGAGCTTATGTTGACCAAGTTTGACCAGATTTTGGAAAAAGCTCAAATTTTCAAAAATCAATATTCAACACTTTGTAAACGTTTTTGTGAAAGAAAATCACTACTTTTATGAAGTGGATTTGGAGATTCAAGAAAACAGTGCCTAAAACATTACAGAAAAAGCACTTTGCTAAGACTGAACTGAAAAGCTATTTTCTGGCTTATTGTTGAATACTGTAGAAAATCCTCACTATCACAGAAACCTTAGATGTTACTTGATCTATAGAAAAAGGTTTGAGTAAAAATGATTAACTAACAAAGATGCTATAATGTTTTGAAAATGGAAAGTTCTAAAAATGCTAGTTTGCAAAGACTGATGCACAAAGTTTCAAAGCACAAAAGTGAGCTATATGACTTATAAGTGGAGAATATCAGAAAAATTGAACTCAACTTGATCACACAAGACCAAAACAGGCTAAAAATCCAACTTGTTACAACTAAAACACCACAAATCTCACAATGATTATGGCTTAAACCTATTGCCAAACACTACTTCTGATTTTTTTATTAGACTTTGTGAAAGATTTTTGAGCAAAAGTTTATACTGAGTTAAAAGCTATAATATCCTAAGTTTATAAACCAAGATGCAATGGATACAAGCAAGTAACAAGAGTTAAGCCCTACTAATTCTCAAAATGAATAGCTAAACTTATGAAAACTGAAACAGACTAAGTATCAAGCTACAAAACTATAACCAATTACACTAAAGCTACACAGGTCTAGAATCAATCACAACTGAACTAATCAACTTTTATCATGCCACCAAGTAAATTCTACACTAGGTATTAAGCATGGCAATTGCAATTGAGTGGAACCAAAAATGAGCAATTCAAAACCTATTGAAGTAATCCTTTGAGAAGAAGAGGAGCGCTGAGCTCTCTTGCCCTAGTGATAACCACCACCTTATCACTAGGGAACACTTAATCAACAATCTAATCAGCTACAAATCATCTACAATCTTCAATCTGCTTGAAATCTTCAAATGAACAATGGAATGAACAAATTCTTATCAAACAGCTACCAATCTTCCTCAATGTTAATTATGATCAATGATTGATCATAACAAACACTCAATAGCAAAAGGATGATCACACAAGAGCAGTATAGAAGCAGTAATATGAAGAACTCAATTGGCGGGAAAAAGTGAATTTGAATTTTATTGAGGTAAATCAGTTACAAAGTTTGTTACAAGCTATCAACTAACTAACTAACTCAAGAGTTTGTCAGACTCTTGAGTAGTTAGGGTAGAATTAAGGGAAAAAGGAAAAGGAAGGGAGAACTAGGTGTTTTACAAAATTAAGCTACAGCTGAAAATGAAGTACAATCTAGCTATTTATAGGCAAGAAGGGAGAGTGTGTTGGGGTTGGTGACGTGTCAGGGCCAATCCCAGCTTGCCACGTGGAGAAATCTGCAAATCCGCATTTTGAAGGTATGAACGATGAATTGGGTATTTTTTATTGGATGAATGTCTTGTTAATTGGTTTGCACCGTTGAACTCGTCTCTCAAAATTAAGCAAGTTTGGTGTTTTAATCTTCCCATGAAATGGCTTCTATCAAAATCGCGATCCTGGCAATTTTTCACTTTGAAGAAGAAAATACGTGTCAGTTTCTTATTGGCTCTCATCTGGTCACACGGATCAATATCCAAAATTGGATAAAAGGATTATGGAGTGGCGCATTCTCATTGGTTGATTTAAATGAAGTGCGCTTTACTGTTCAGATTTTGTGTTAAATGCAAAACGGCGCTAGTGGGCTTATGTGGTGATCCTTGTCCCACTTTTCTTGCAATCTTATTGGTTCTCTCCCTTTCACATGGATCAAGCTTCAAATTACTTTCAACAATTGACAGAACTAGTCCTTGTACTTGGCAGAATGTTGTTTTGAGTTAGGATCTTCATTCTTTTGACATATTTGGTCCTTTAACTTTGATTCTTCAACAAAATCATCCCTTGACTGAGTTGACTTGATAGTTGACCAAGTTTGACTTGAATCTTGACTTTTACATTATTTCACTTTTAGTCCTTCAACTTTCATAACTTGTCAAGATAGGTCCTTATACTTCAAAGTCTTGTCACTTTTGATCCTCTTTTGTCTTTTTCATCCATTTGAGCTTGATTTTTCCTTGTTTGCTTGAAAATGTATCTTCTTACCTACACAAGTGCACACAAACACAAACATACCACATAATACTGTTTTTGCCAAATAAATTGGTATTTTGCTTCATGTTTTAGGGTTATTTGTTGATAAAAGGATATGAGTTTAAGCTCATATCAGGGTGCCTGCCTGCTTACTTATTTATTAATATTGTTCCGTAATCGTTTAGTTTAATCTGAAAGTTGTTTTGATTTTAATTTTGAAAATCACGTATTTTTAGTTGTATTTTTCGTCAATTTTTAGTATAAGTATTTTTTCGAAAAGTTTATGTTTTATCTTTTATTTAGCGCCCGCTTTTGCTTTTGTCTCGTTTAGTTTTAAAGTACCCTCATAGTTTTATTTTCTCCTTTTTCATTACGTAAATTTTATTTTCAAGTCGAAAGTTAATTTCTTCTTGTAGTTTTATTTTTATTAATTGTTTCGTTTTCATATTTGTTTTTAATATCGTTTCTTTATTATTTGTCAATCGTTTTAATTTTTAGTTCATTTCTTTTATATTTTGTCATTTCCTTTTAAAGCTTTATTTTTATCTTTAATTAGTTTTAGACAATGACACTTTTTCTTTTATTCACCAAAGACGTCTGAGTCGCACATTTAACCGGAGATCAATTCGACTAGACACCGAGAAAAACGAACTTTTTCAACTAGTAAAATCTTTGTATCAAATGGCGCCGCTGCCGGCTCTTTTCGTGAAGATTAACGGTTTTTGTGAGAGACGCGTTGGATTTTGGGATCCGTTCACTCGTGAACGTTATCTTTCTTGCATTTTTCAAATTTTTTTCAAAAATCCATAAAAAATCAAAGATTTAAAAAATACAAAAACATTTAAAAAGTCATAAAAAGCATCTCTTTTTCAAAGTTTTGCACCAAAAATTCTTCTTAACCCTCTATTGTGTTTAATTCTTTTTCTCAACCCCTCTTATTTTTAATTCTTCATGGATTCGTATTGCGTAAAGTGTATGAGACGATTATATGGTTTCGAATCATGTGAATGGTGTTATTGCGAGCAATGCGGAAAAGATCTTCCAACCGTTTCCGATTCACAATTTTCACATTTTGGATTTTGTCCACCGTGCAATTCGACGAATTCATCCTTTGCTTCTAATGCACCTACTCCCCCCTCTTGCATATATTGTGGAAGCAATTTTTCATTGGCATATTTTGTGTCCTATTCGATACCCGTCTCTTGACGAGCAAGAACCTGGGTACAATTATGACAATAGTCATAGCTATCTGCCAAATGCACCGGGTTTTTCTCAATACCTGTGTTGCAATAATTGTGGGGGCCCTCACGATACCTTTTCTTGTCAGCCGATGAATTATTATGAGCCAAATCTGTGTTCTAATTCTTTTCAACCGATGATTTATGATGGGCCACATCCATGCTATAATTCCGATTTTCATAATTTTGAGCCCCCACAATACACCCTCGATCATCAACCTTCTTTGAATCAGAATGACGAAACACAAGCCCTTCTTTTGAAACTTGAAGAAGCCGTAGTTCAACTAAAAGAAGCATGGGAGGAGGAAAAGCGACAACAACAATAGCAAGTATCTAATCTTAGTGATTATACTCCTCCTCTTGTGCGTACATACTACTATTATGATGATGACGAGGATGATATCTATGATCTCAACCCATCTTCTGAGATTACTACTCCTACTCTTGATATCCCTAATGCGTCTAAGGATAGTGATACATCGAGTGAGATTAGTGATTTTGGTCTTGATAAATTCTTTGATGAGGTTTTGATGCACCGAATTTTGTGGAGCCTACGGACGAGGTCGCTCTTAATGATGATTTTCTCCATGCTATGAGAATTTCACTTTTGAAATTTCTCAATCCCCTCCGGGAAATGAGGGCGATGTTGATTTATTCTCTCCGACATACAAGAAGTACACCACTGAACTTGGTCTTGTAGATGAGATGGAAGACGTTATTCTTCGCGACAAATTACTGAAAGTTCATCATCTTATTTCTAAAATTGAAGCGTTGAATTCTGCTCCTATTTCCGAGTCTTTACCTCCGTCTATTACTCCCGTTGAGAATAATGACACGTTTATGGAAGAAATCGACATTCTCTCAATACCTCCAGGTATTGATGATGATGACACAAAGGGGGATATTCTTTTTAATAATTTGCTGCATGAAGATATTGTCCCAAGTCTCCCTCCCGAGCACCTTTTATCCCAACCTTTAGAAACCATTACCGAGGATGAGTGCTTTGACCCGGGAGGTGACATTGACCATTCCATGATTGACACCTTAATAAGCGTGAAAACACTTATCCTTTTACCACTTAATTATCATAATAACCAAGCCAAAACGTGTATTTTATGTCGTAAATTTTGGAATTATGCGTGGTTTGTGTTTTTGTTGTGATTTAGGACTAAAATGTGAAAAAGGAAGAAAACACGGGCTTTCACGGGCTTTTATCGAAGAAAAAGACAAAAGACGAAGTCAAAAGATCAAGAGTGAAAAAAGAATGGAAGTCCAAGGCCTATTCTAAAGATTTATCGAAGAAAAGTCTAAAGACGAAAGTTTAATAAAGCCGAAGAACTCAACTCTAATTAATGAAGAAATTTCAAGACAAGTTTAATTAATCCCGAGACAAAGTCAAAAAAGTCGAAGAATTTAGTAGACGAAAAGACGAGAAAGAAAGAAAGAAGGAAGCTTCCAACACATTCTTACCTCCCTAATCTCCTATAAATACCCTCCTAATATCACATTAGGAGGTGTTGGCTAACTTGACAAACTAGTCTTCCACCATTTTCATTACTTGCACCTTTAATTACTTGCACTTTCTTATTGTCATTTACTTATTTGCACCTTTATTTTCTTGCCTTTAATTTCAAGCAAGTCTTTTAATTTTGTTATTGAATCTTTACTTTTAATCAAGTTCTTATTTTTAATCTCTCATTATTCCTTTCTTGTTTTGCTTAATCTTTATGTTTATGTGCTTATTGTTATGCTTATTTTATTAAGTGTTATGTTTTTATGTTTTTTATTGTTTTGGATCATTGATTTTATAGCTTATTTGTGTTTTTCTTAAATTTACTTAAGATTTTATAAAAGTTATTTTTATTAAAAATTTGTTTTCGAATATCTTTTTCATTTAAGTGTTTTCAAAAGTCTTTAAATTTTAGCTTATTAGCTTTCTCTTATACGTGTTATAGTTAAGTTTTTAGTCGTGTGCTTATTTGGTTAATAGCTTATTTAATTTTGCTTATTTACTTGTCCCTACTGTATTTCGATCACAACCTGTCGGAAAGGGGTTTTTCATTCCGACGGGGATTCCGATCCACCATCGGAAAAGGGTTTCTACATTCAGACAAGTATTCCGATTGGGATTCCGAATGAGGAGTTTCATTCGATATTCCGATAGGACCTAGTTACCACATTCCGATGAGATCCCATAAGGTTGCATTCCGATAGTATTCCGACGAAGGTATTCCGACAAGATTCAGATAGGTCTATTCCGATAGCTTTCCTTTGGAAACATTCCGATTGGATTACGACTGAACATTCCGATAGGGAGATTCCGACCCTCCGATAGGGGAGGTAAGTGACTATTCCGATCGGATTCCGACGGGATTCCGATTAGGTGTATTCCGACGGTAGGTTTTGTTTAATATTTTGTCTTGTTTAATTTTTAAGTTTGCTTTGTTTTAAGTTTTCAAATTATCATTTTTATTAACTTGTTCAAATTTACTTTTTGTCGAGCTTTAATTTCCGTCATTTAATTAATTTACTTTTTAAAGTTTTAATATTGCACCATTTACGTTTTAAACTAGTTTTAGTTTTAATTACCGTCACTTACTTTAAAGTCTTGCAATTTAATTTACTACAACGATCGATCTATTGTTCTCCACAAAAAGACGACTGGGTCGCACTTACCCTCTCGCCTCTCCTTCATTGATGTCCTCCGGGAACGAGGACAAGGTCTTTGATCCCGGTATTTGATAGGTGTGTAAACACCCATCCTTTTTACCACTTAATTACAATAATAACCGAGCCAAAACGTGTATTTTATGTCATTTATGTCGGAATTATGCGTGGTTTGTGTTTTTGTTGTAATTTAGGACGAAAAGGTGAAAAGTGGAGAAAACATGGGCATTCACGGGCTTTTATCGAAGAAAAAGACGAAAGACGAAGTCAAGAAGTCAAGAGTGCAAAAAGAACGGAAGTCCAAGAGCAATTCTGAAGATTTATCGAAGAAAAAGTCAAAAGACGGAAGTTTACTAAAGCCGAAGAACTCGAGTCTTATTTATGAAGAAAATTCAAGACGAGTTTAAAGAAATCCCAAGACAAAGTCCAAGTATTGAGAAGATTAACAAAGGATTAAGAAGATCAAGGACCTAAGCTTGCAATTAAGGAAAAGATGAATGAGGGAGGAAGCTTCCTAAGCACTCCTTAATCTTCCCTACAAATAGATTAGGATGTATTCATTTTCATTTTTGTTGGATAGTTTGACAAACTATTTCTTCCATTTTAATTACCTTGCACATTTAATTACCTTGTCATTTACTTTTCATGTCCATTTAAATACCTTGTCTTGCACCTTAATTACATTTAATTTCAAGTAAGTTTTTCATTTAATTCTTGTCAATCTCTACTTTTTCTTGTTAATCTCCTATCTACCTTTCTTTATTTGATCTTAATCTTCATGCTTTATTGTTTATGTTCATGTTCTTGATTTTTATTGATTTATTTAAGTGGGTTTTGATTATTTTAGTTATATTTGTTAGTTTGATTGTTTTGGATTATTTGATTATCATTAGTAGATGTTTGTGATTAGTTTGATTTAATCTTGTGGTTGATTTAGATTGGATTTGTTTAGATTCGTGTTGTTCTTGTTCTCCTTGTTCTTCGGTTTGTTTGTTACTGATCTTTTCCCAGGTAAAGTTCCGGATCAAGACAATTTCTTCCGGATCAACACCTTCATTAGAAACATTCAAAGTTCCGAATCAAGGCTTGTTCATTCCGAACCCATTCCGAACCAGTAGAAGTTCCGAACCAAGAAGAAGTTCCGAACCAAGGAGTTTTATTCGGAATAATTAATTATTCCGGATCAACACCTTCATTCGGAACATTCAAAGTTCCGAATCAAACTTGTTCATTCGGAAGTATTCCGGATCAGTGGAAGAGGTGTCTCATTCGGAACATTCAAAGTTCCGAATCAATAAGTTCCGAACCAAGGGTTCCGAATCAAGAAGTTCTGAATCAAGGCTTTTGTTTAGGAAGTTCCGAATCAGCAAAAGTTCCGAATGAAGGACTTATTCCGGATAAGTGACATATTCCGAATGGAGAATTTGTTCCGGATCAAGGATTTTGGTAAATATTCCGAGTGAAGAAGAATCATTCCGAACGAAGGTGACATTCCGGATGAGTGATTATTCCGAACGAAGGATATTCCGAATGAGCTGTTTTTAGGTTCTTTTTAGTTTTTGTTTTTAATTTTTAATTTTCAAGCTTTACTTTTCTCGCCTTTTTCTAAGTCGCACTTTAAGTTTACCTGCCTTAGATTTATTTTAGCCTTGCCTTAGTTTAAGTTTTAGTTGCGTTTTAAGTTGCCTTAGATAGTTTTAAGTTTGCGTTATTTACTTTTAGTGCCTTTTACTTTTTGTCACGCTTTTAAATACCTACACAATTTATTTTAAATTAGACTTAGATTTACATTTACAGCCATTTACATTTAAGTCTTGCATTTTATTTTTCAACAACGACAAATATTTTTCTTAACCAAGATCAATTGAGTCACACTTAAAACCATTTTTTAATTCGATTAGACATACGACAAAGAACTTTTTAACTGAGTAAAATCTCAATATTAAAATGGCGCCACTGCCGGCTCTTGTCGTAGAGATTAACGGTTTTCTGTGAGAGACGCGTTTCTTTTTGGGATCCGTTCACTTGTGAGCGTTATTTTCTTGCTTAAAAATTCAAAAAATCCAAAAAAAATAAAAATTGTTAAAAATCCATAAAAATTAAAAATTTCAAAAATCCAAAAAGATTTTATTTTTATTGTGTATATATATTCTCTTTGTGTTTGGTATTGTTTTCTTTTGCCTTTGTAGGTGTATGCGTACTAGATCTTCTAATTATCAAGAGCCCGAGACTCAAGAAGATTTAAGTATGGCAGGTGTCAACAACAACAATAATCCACCGCACCTCAATAATAACAACAACAATGTTCATCCACAGCCCGATCTTCGGACAATGGAGGAGCTTTGTCAACCTACCATGTTTGGACGAGGAGGACCGATTGCGCCGATGCAAATTACGGCTCCGGAGTTTTCGTTGAAGCACCACATGATTCAGCAAGTGCAAACAAATCCTTTTCGAGGAATGCCTGATGATGATGCCAACAAACACCTCGACAAATTCATTACAATCACCCAAAGCATGAAGTTGCCCGGTGCTACAATGGATGTTCTTCGCCTAAAACTCTTTCCACATACTTTATCACACCACGCCGAGAAATGGTTTGATCGTCTTCCAAAGAATTTTATTCATACTTGGGATGACATGACTCAACGCTTTTTGTCGCGCTACTTTCCACCATCCATGGTCACGAGCCTTCGCAATCAAATCAGTGGTTTCATGCATGACCCCGATGAATCTCTTGTTGATGCTTGGGAAAGATATAATATCTTGATTGATCGTTGTCCAAACCGCAACATGCTCCCTGTGACCTTAATTGATACTTTCTACAATGGTTTGACTTTTCGTGATCGTGATAGGTGGCACATTTATGAAAAGGAGACCCGAGGAGTGTAGAGAGCTTATTGAAAACATGACTACTCACCACAAAAACTGGGATTCCTCCACTTCTTCAAGGAACAACCCGAGAGTCAATGTTTCTTCTACTTCAGCAAACCCCGACATGACCGAATTCACCCGCATGATGACTGAAATGAACAAAAATATCTTGCTTCTCGCTACAAACCAACAACAACAAGTTAAAGCGGTTGCACCTTCTTGTGAAACATGCGGCGGTCCACACTCATACACTGATTGTCCTTCTACTCAAGGAAATCCGGAAAACGTGTATGCAGCTTATGGTAATTATTCACCGAAAAATTACCAAGCTCGACCTCAAGGGGATAGAAATTTGCTGAGTTACCGGTCAAACAACTACCTTTCCCCCGGTTTTTCTCCTCAAAACCAAAACCCCGCCAACAATTACAATAGAAGCAACCAAATTCCACCAAGAGCTTCTAATCCTTATCACCCACCCGCTCAACAAGCCCCACCCATTAACCCCGATGTTGAAGCTTTGATGAGAATCCAAGGTGAGCAAATGAAGAATCTGTAGAGCCAAATTATCAATTTGAAAGGAGATATTACCAAGCAAGGAAATGACATTTGATCCGAGCTTCGAGATAATATTCAATCCTCCTTCAGCAATCAAACGAATGATTTAAAGAATATGCTGGCTAGTTTCTTGCCCACTACTCAATCCTCTACCTCAAGTTCTCTACCTTCAAACACCGTCACTAATCCGCGAGCTAATGGGAGTGCTATTACTACCCGTAGTGGAGTAACCATAGTAGGACCACCTATTCTGCCCCCATCATCTACACCTCCTCCACCACCATTTATCCCTACTCCTCTTACACCTAGTATTAGTACACCATTACCATCTCCGCCTCGTCATGACAATGTTCCCCAGAAGAACCCTTCAACATCTCAACTTTTACCTGCTACACCTACACCTTCACCACCTAAACCCAATATCCCTTATCCTTCACGGCTAGGCAAGACCACAATGCTAACCAAGGATGATTGTCAAATGTCAAATTATTTGAAGATGATCTCTCAAATGAATTTCAACATTAGACTTGTCGAAGCACTTGTCCACATGCCGAAATTTGTCAAAGCATTCAAGGAATTGCTTAACAAGAAGGAGAAGTTGATTGAGCTCGCCAACACACGCTTAAATGAAAACTGTTCTGCAGTTATTCTCAAAGAACTTCCGGAAAAGCTTGGAGATCCCGGTCGTTTTGTGTTGCCTTGCATTTTCAACAAAACTGAAGAATGTACTGCCTTTGCTGATCTCGGGGCCAGTATTAATCTTATGCCTTTAAGTGTTTGGAAAACACTATCATTACCCGACCTTACTCCAACAAAGATGACTCTTGAACTTGCAAATCGCACTCTCGCTTACCCCGTTGGTATTGCCGAAGATGTGTTCATTAAAGTTGGCACCTTCACTTTTCCGGTCGACTTTGTTGTTGTTGATTATGAAATGGACCCTCGTATTCCTTTAATACTTGGTCGGCCATTCTTGAGAACCGGAAGAGCTCTTGTGGATGTTGCCGAAGGTGAGCTCATCTTAAGAGTCGGGGATGATGCCCAAGTTTTTAAAATGGGGAAGCTTACAAGCAAATCCTTTGGACAAGAATCTACGAATATGATTAATGTGCTCGATGATTTTGTCATCTAAAACAATCCTCTATTCGAGTCTTGCATTGATAATCCACTTTTTCAAGATGATGTGGATGATTCTCTCTCCAATTTGGACCCTTCCCCCATTTATGATTCTCCACCGATCTTTGATGCTTATGATGATGATTCTAGCTCAGATTCGGATGATTTTGATGATTATACCTCCGAGTATCCCGACCTGCCCACATATGATAATTTTGATGAGGCTAATACTCTTTCGAGTGATTCTTCACATGATGAAGATCCTCCGCCATCACTTGATCCTACTTTGGATGATTACTCATTTGAGGAAGATTTCTCTGCTTTTCTCAATACTCACTTCCCTCATGAGAGTGATGCACCTCCTTTGGACTTTGATAATTATGGTCTTGATCCTACTTTGGATTTGAAGAAAATTCTTTCAAAGGAGAAAAAACCAGTCGACACCAACATCCGCAGTACGTATGAGTTAACACCTCTTTGTCCACCTTCTAAGGACGAGGTTGTGCATTTTCTTCGTGGATCTTCTTCACATTCTACTGAGCCTGAGTGCTATTTTCCCCTAAAGGAAAAGGTGTTCGACCCCGGTATCGATATCCTTCAGCCATCTCAGTATCCGTCTGATGAAATAAAAGGAAATATCTTTGGAACTTATGGAAATATGCTCGCATCACTTCACCCTTGCTTCCACCGTGCTCCATCTTTGCTTAAGGGAACCTTGCCTACTCTTCTTTGGCTTGCCTTGTTCGCCTTAAGCCTTTGCTATTTGATGGACGAAAACTATGTCTTTGATCCCGGTGAATATGTTTCATGCTTCTTCCTCTGCTAATCAAGGTCGAGTCAGGCTCACGACTCGGTTAACAAAAATCAAGCGCTTCTTGGGAGGCAACCCATGTTTCTATCTTTTAGCTGTCTTTATCCTAAGTGTACGGGAGACCCGTTGGTGTTTGCTATTTACTCTCTTCTTCTATTCTGGGATTCGAGCGCTCAATGATCCACTCTTGATGATTCTTGACGACCCGTGATTCCGTTGTTCCCATTTTCCCGGATCCATCCTAAACTCTTTTCGATTCACTATTTTATATTTCTCAATATTAAAATAGGAATCTCTTTGGTTGTCTCTTCCTTAGCGAGATTTAAACAAAGTGCACAATGTCCTAAGTGTAGGGGAGTTTACTCCCACATGCTTAAACATTGAGGACAATGTTTATATTAAGTGTAGGGGGGACTTCTATCGAAGTTAAGTGGCCTTTTCCTTGTTATTGTCCTCATTTTAACCGGAAAATCAATTTTTCGACATTTTTCAAAATTTTTGATCTATTTTGGCCTATTAGTTTTTACCTTTGTATAGTTATTTTCTTTCTTTGTTAGAATAATTTTTTAATAAAGTGGTTTTAATTTTCTAACGTTGTGAATCTTTTGACTCAACCCGAGTTTACTTATCTAAGTTTACTCTAGCTAGTATCCTTAACGTGTTTAAGTCAAGTTTTGCTAGGCTTTTATTTAGGGAGCTATAAAACGCGAAAGTCTTAACTCTCACGGGTTAAGAACAAGAACTTTTCGCAAGTTCCTATAATTGATCCTAGAGAGTCGTTTATCAAGGGAACTTTAAAATGCGATTTCTAAACTTGAAAAAGTCTAAGAGTTTGCAAGATCCTATAGACGACTCGAAAACATAAAACTTTGATTTAATAGGCTAAGCATCCACGAGTCTCATTCCTTGAGATTTTAAACTGTGGAGAACTAGAGATGATAGAGTCAATTATATGTTTCGTATTCTTTCGTGAATTTATGTGAGTTAATTATAAGCCTATTCTCCCATCGCTTGCTAATAAATTTATCTGCAATAAATAAGGTTGTACGATTTGAAAAGTTACTTAGCTTCTAGCCCAAGATCGTTTAAAAGTTGCTCGGTATGGATTAGAGTTCATAGCCAAGGCATAACTTATTGAAGCGGGATGCGAAGATTGGCGAGTCCAAAAAGGTCCTAACAAGACATGAGGGCTACATTTTGTTGCTAAAGATCCAAAAGTGATGTGAAGAATCATTTATCGAAAATCAATATGAAGGATCAAGACACACGACGAAAAGCAAAAACTCCCCAAAAGTCATGGAGAAGTCTATCTGAAAAGACCCTAGCAAGGTATGAGGATAAATAAAGCCAAGTCCAAAAAGGAGGCGGATCGTTGTATATCAAAGTCCAAAATAAAGATTGGAGAAAAATGAAGAAGTCGTGGTCCATTTATGAAGAATCTCTCAAAACTTCAAGTGAAGAAATTCCTATTATGAAGAGAAGGCCATTATTTCATGAACGTCTCTCAAGGTTTGAAGTATGAAGTCGCTGCCAAATATCGGTCCGAGAAAGGTCTCAAATCGCGAAGCGAGTTATGCCAAGATATGAACTTTATGAGGTCCCGAGTAGCAGTTTTAAAATATTTTGTCCTTTAGCTAACTATTGATTAAATCGTTCACTTTATTTTCGGACTAAGTAACTATCGAAATAAGTCAACAATGCATCCTTGTGATCATTCAAGACAAAAATAAAATATAAGAGATACACCTAGGAATAAGGGAGTCTAAGTGAATAATTGGCCCACATGAGTTCGTGTTAGTTTGCTAACTTATAATAACAATGATCTCGTTTTTAAGCTTGGTTTGGAGAAAGTGAAAACTTGAGGATGATGATTATTCATGACATTTTCAAAACCCAAGGTATGTTTTTTATTTCTTTACTTTGAATATTTATAGTTTTCTATCTCTTTAATAAAGGCCAAGGTGGATTGATTTTGATGAAAAATGTAAACGTGCTATGTAACTAATGCATTGCATGAGGACATTGCAATGGTCAAGTGTAGGGGATTTGATAGGTGTGTAAACACCCATCCTTTTTACCACTTAATTACAATAATAACCGAGCCAAAACTTGTATTTTATGTCATTTATGTCGGAATTATGCGTGGTTTGTGTTTTTGTTGTAATTTAGGACGAAAAGGTGAAAAGTGGAGAAAACACGGGCATTCACGGGCTTTTATCGAAGAAAAAGACGAAAGACGAAGTTAAGAAGTCAAGAGTGCAAAAAGAACGGAAGTCCAAGACCAATTCTGAAGATTTATCGAAGAAAAAGTAAAAAGACGGAAGTTTACTAAAGCCGAAGAACTCGAGTCTTATTTATGAAGAAAATTCAAGACGAGTTTAAAGAAATCCCAAGACAAAGTCCAAGTATTGAGAAGATTAACAAAGGATTAAGAAGATCAAGGACCTAAGCTTGCAATTAAGGAAAAGATGAAAGAGGGAGGAAGCTTCCTAAGCACTCCTTAATCTTCCGTATAAATAGATTAGGATGTATTCATTTTCATTTTGTTAGATAGCTTGACAAACTATTTCTTCCATTTTAATTACCTTGCACATTTAATTACCTTGTCATTTACTTTTCATGTCCATTTAAATACCTTGTCTTGCACCTTAATTACATTTAATTTCAAGTAAGTTTTTCTTTTAATTCTTGTCAATCTTTACTTTTTCTTGTTAATCTCCTATCTACCTTTCTTTATTTGATCTTAATCTTCATGCTTTATTGTTTATGTTCATGTTCTTGATTTTTATTGATTTATTTAAGTGGGTTTTGATTATTTTGGTTATATTTGTTAGTTTGATTGTTTTGGATTGTTTGATTATCATTAGTCGATGTTTTGTGATTAGTTTGATTTAATCTTGTGGTTGATTTAGATTGGATTTGTTTAGATTCGTGTTGTTCTTGTTCTCCTTGTTCTTCGGTTTGTTTGTTACTGATCTTTTCCCAAGTAAAGTTCCGGATCAAGACAATTTCTTTCGGATCAACACCTTCATTCGGAACATTCAAAGTTCCGAATCAAGGCTTGTTCATTCCGAACCCATTCCGAACCAGTAGAAGTTCCGAACCAAGAAGAAGTTCCGAACCAAGGAGTTTTATTCGGAATAATTAATTATTCCGGATCAACACCTTCATTCGGAACATTCAAAGTTCCGAATCAAACTTGTTCATTCGGAAGTATTCCGGATCAGTGGAAGAGGTGTCTCATTCGGAACATTCAAAGTTCCGAATCAGTAAGTTCCGAACCAAGGGTTCCGAATCAAGAAGTTCCGAATCAAGGCTTTTGTTTAGGAAGTTCCGAATCAGCAAAAGTTTCGAACGAAGGACTTATTCCGTATAAGTGACATATTCCGAATGGAGAATTTGTTCCGGATCAAGGATTTTGGTAAATATTCCGAGTGAAGAAGAATCATTCCGAACGAAGGTGACATTCCGGATGAGTGATTATTCCGAACGAAGGATTATTCTGAATGAGCTGTTTTCAGGTTCTTTTTAGTTTTTGTTTTTAATTTTTAATTTTCAAGCTTTACTTTTCTCGCCTTTTTCTTAGTCGCACTTTAAGTTTACCTGCCTTAGATTTATTTTAGCCTTGCCTTAGTTTAAGTTTTAGTTGCGTTTTAAGTTGCCTTAGATAGTTTTAAGTTTGCGTTATTTACTTTTAGTGCCTTTTACTTTTTGTTACTTTTTTAAATACCTGCACAATTTATTTTAAATTAGACTTAGATTTACATTTACAGCCATTTACATTTAAGTCTTGCATTTTATTTTTCAACAACGAGAAATATTTTTCTTAACCAAGATCAATTGAGTCACACTTAAAACCATTTTTCAATTCGATTAGACATACGACAAAGAACTTTTTAACTGAGTAAAATCTAGTTATTAGTATTACATTCAAGACTTCCCCATGGACCATTTAATTCGGGGACGAGTCAGGCTCGTGACTCGGTTAACAAAAACAAGCGCTTTTTGGGAGGCAACCCGATTATCTATTTATCTTTATTCCGTTTTTCTAATAAGTGTATGGGGAGACTCTAGTATGTGTTTGTTGTTTTCTTTCTTATCATGTGCAGGGATTCGAGCTATCAAAGATCCATTCTTGATGACTTTTGACAACCCGTGATTCTGTGTTCCCGTCTTCCTAGTTCTATCCTAAACTCTTTTGATTCATTATTTTTATCATTTATGATTGAAATAGGAATCACTTTAGTTGTCTTTTCCTTAGCAAGATTTAAACAAAGTGCACAATGTCCTAAGTGTAGGGGAGGTTACTTCCACATGCTTAAACATTGAGGACAATGTTTATATTAAGTGTAGGGGGGACTTCTATCGAAGTTAGGTGGGGTTTTCCTTGTATTTGTCCTCATTTTAACCGGAAAATTGATTTTTCGACATTTTTCAAAATTTTTGATCTATTTTGGCCTAGTTGTAGTTACCTTTTTATAGTTATTTTCTTTCTTTGCTAGAATAAATTTTAATAAAGTGGTTTTAATTTTCAAACATTGTGAATCTTTTGACTCAACCCGAGTTTAATTATCTAAGTTTACTCTAGCTAGTATCCTTAACGTGTTTAAGTCAAGTTTTGCTAGGCTTTTATATAGGGAACTTTAAAACGTGAAAGTCTTAACTCTCACGGTTTAAGAACAAGAACTTTTCGCAAGTTCCTACAATTGATCCTAGAAAGTCGTTTATCAAGGGAACTTTAAAATGCAAATTCTAAACTTGAAAAAGTCTAAGAAGATGCAAGATCCTATAGATGACTTGAAAACCAAAAACTTTGATTTAATTGGCTAAGCATCCACGAGTCTCATTCCTTGATATTTTAAGTTGTGGAGAACGAGAGATGATAGAGTCAATTATAAGTTTTGTATTCTTTCATGAATTTATGTGAGTTAATTATAAGCTTTTTCTCCCATCGCTTGTTAATAAATTTAATTGCAATAAATAAGGTCGTACGATTTGAAAAGTTACTTAGCTTATAGCCCAAGATCGTTTAAAAGTTGTTCAGTATTAATTAGAGTTCATAGCCAAGGCATAACTTATTGAAGCGGGATGCGAAGATTGGCGAGTCCGAAAAGGCCCTAACAAGGCATGAGGACTACATTTTGTTGCTAAAGATCCAAAAGTGATGTGAAGAATCATTTATCAAAAATCAATATGAAGGATCGAGACACACGACGAAAAGCAAAAACTCCCCTAAATATCATGGAGAAGTCTATCCAAAAAGGCCCTAACAAGATATGAGGATAAATAGATCCAAGTCCTAAAAGGAGGCGGATCGTTGTATATCAAAATCCAAAATGAAGATTAGAGAAAAATGAAGAAGTCATGGTCCAAATTTGAAGAATCTCTCAAAAACATCAAGTGAAGAAATTCCTATTATGAAGAGAAGACCATTATTTCAAGATCATCTCTCAAGATTTGAAGTATGAAGTCAATGCCAAATATCGGTCCGAGAAAGGTCTCAAATCGTGAAGCGAGTTATGCCAAGATATGAACTTTAAGATGTCCCGAGAAGAAGTTACAAAAGATTTTTTCCTTTAGCTAACTATTGATTAAATCGTCCCACTTTATTTTCAGCCTAAATAACTATCGAAATAAGTCAACAATGCATCAGCGTGATCATTCAAGACAACAATAAAATATAAGAGATACACCTAGGAATAAGGGAGTCTAAGTGAATAATTAGGCCACTTGAGTTTGTGTTAGTTTGCTAACTTATAACAACAATGATCTCGTTTATAAGCTTGGTTTGGGGAACGTGAAACTTAAGGATGATAAACATTCATGACAAACCAAAGCCCTAATGTAAGTCCTCGATTTCTTTACTTGTTTACTTCCTTTCAATATTTTTGTGATTTTCTATCTTTTAAAGTTTCCTTAATGTCTTATGTTTAATAAAGGCCAAGGTAGGTTAATTATGATGGAAAATATAAAACTTGCTTTGTAATTAATGCATTGCATGAGGGCATTGCAATGGTCAAGTCTAGGGGATTTAATAAGTGTGAAAACACTTATCCTTTTACCACTTAATTATAATAAAAACAAGACCAAAACGTGTATTTAATGTCGTAAATGCCGGAATTATGCGTGGTTTGTGTTTTTGTTGTGATTTAGGACCTAAATGTGAAAAGGCAAGAAAACATGAGCTTTCACGGACTTTTATCGAAGAAAAAGACAAAAGACGAAGTCAAAAGATCAAGAGTGCAAAAAGAACGGAAGTCCAAGGCCTATTCTGAAGATTTATCGAAGAAAAGGTCTAAAGACGGAAGTTTAATGAAGTCGAAGAACCAAGTCTAATAAAAGAAGAAAATTATAAGACGAGTTCAATCTATATCGACAAATCCCAAGACAACGTCGAGAAAGTCGAAGAATTTAAAAGACGAAAAGACGAGAAGAAAGAAGAAGACATCAACACATGTTAATCCTCCTATAAATACCCTCCTAATGACACATTAGGAGGTGTTAGCTAATTTGACAAATTAGTCTTTCCATTTATTTTCCTTGCACTTTCATATTGTCATTTACTTAAATGTTCTTTAATTTCAAGATTATTTCAAGTAAGTTTTAATTTTGTTATTGAATCTTTAATATTAATCAAGTTTTCTATTAATCTCTCAATCTACTTTTCTTGTTTTGCTTAATCTTTATGCTTATTTTCTTATTGTCATGCTTATTTGATTGTTTGTTATGGTTTATGTGTTTGCTTGTGTTAGCTTATTGACCTTATACCTTATTGTGTGCTTTTCTTAATTTTAATTAAGTGTTTTAAAAGTTATTTTATAAAAAGTTGATTTTAAATGTTTTGATTATTTAGTGTTTTTAAAAGTTTTTAAATTTTGGATTATTTAGTTTTTCTTAAAATGTATTTGGTTTAAGTTTTGGTTGAGTGCTTATTAGTTTTTACTTATTTTTAGATTTTGGCTTATTTTCATTTTTTTATGATATCCGGGTCTTTAAACCCTAGTTTCCCGGATAAGCCCCAAAAGTTTATTATTCTGGATAAGGCAAAAAGTGACTACGGATAACATAAAAATATTATTCCGGATAACCAAATTACATTCCGGATAACAATAGCAATTCAATATTCCAGATAGCCAAGAAATGAAATTCCGGATAAGGAGGAAAATAAATATCCCGGATAACACATTGCCAGAGATTCCGGATAACTAGCTAGAAAAGTCAACATTCCGTATAACTTAATAAAATGTCATGCTAGCATGTGTGCTAGTTTGCTAGTTTTCCCGCCATTTTGAGCAGCCTGGTTGCTTGCTTAAGCAGGGTGCCTGCCTGCTTACTTATTTATTAATATTGTTTCGTAATCGTTTAGTTTAATCTGAAAGTTGTTCCGATTTTAATTTTGAAAGTCACGTATTTTTAGTTGTATTTTTCATCAATTTTTATTATTAGTATTTTTTCGAAAAGTTTAAGTTTTATCTTTTATTTAGCGCCCGCTTTAGCTTTTGTCTCGTTTAGTTTTAAAGTACCCTCATAGTTTTATTTTCTCCTATTTCGTTACGTAAATTTTATTTTCAAGTCGAAAGTTAATTTCTTCTTGTAGTTTTATTTTTATTAATTGTTTCGTTTTCATATTTGTTTTTAATATCGTTTCTTTATTATTTGTCAATCGTTTTAAATTTTAGTTCATTTCTTTTATATTTTGTCATCTCCTTTTAAAGCTTTATTTTTATTTTTAATTAGTTTTAGACAACGACACATTTTCTTTTATTCACCAAAGACGACTGAGTCGCACATTTAACCGGAGATCAATTCGACTAGACACCGAGACGAATAAATTTTTATACTTGGTTAAAACCTTGTATTAGCCCACGTTTTTGTTCAAAACCGATTATTTGATTTCTCAAGGCAGTGGTACGTGAGGGTGGAAAAAACTCATTCACAAAGTTTTTCTTCAAATCATCCCAAGTAAGAGTTCTATTAGATAGTTCCTTGTCCGACCAAATCCTAGCTTGCCCTTCTAAAGAAAAGGGGAAATCATAAGTCTAATCACCTCAGGTGGAACCCCATTGTATTTCACAATATTACTCAATGATAAAAAAACCTCTTAATGTGGTCATGTGGATCATCCATAAGACGTCCCAAAAATGGTATGGCAGATACCATCTGAATAATCCTAGTCTTAAGCTCAAAATTGTTCGTAGGTATATCAGGAATCACAAAACATGGGATTGCAAAATCTCAAGCATAGGTCTATTATCCATCACTATGTCCACATCTCGATTCTCGGGATCGGCTTGTCGTGTCATAGTACGTCTATTCTTCTCTTGAGAAGAAGTGGTACACCAGGTGGTATGTTTGCACGCGCGCGTTTGCGCATGCAAGTAAAACCAATGAGTAAGGAGAATGCCCTTAATGACTTTGATGGGGAATGGTTACTTAATGGAGGTGCAATAAGTAATATCCACCATATAATATACTAATTGGGTGGCACACCACTCACTACTATCACCTTCGAAAGAATCACAATGGAGCGAAGGAACAAGGCGGCGCGAAGCACTAAAGAGCCTTCTCCTTTCGAATGTCAAATTCACTCTTCTTATACCCCCCACACAGTGACTTCTTTCTCTAGCTCAAGTAGTTTGTAATATTTATCTATTGTGCCTTAATTAAGTTTGATTGATACGCGTGACTAGCACCGGAACGCCGCTACTCACGGTATATTGCTAGGCAATACTTATGGAAATAGGTAGATTGGTTGTTCTTATCTACGCATACGTATCTACATATATAATATTCGTTTTTTTGTATATCGTTTTTTTCTTCTGGAATCGTGTCGAATTGATATCTAATTTTATTGTTGAGACTAAATCGTTTTTGGTTAAAAGAGAAAATTTTGCATTTAATACTACTTGGCACGCAAAACGAGAAAATACACTAATATTATATTCTACTAGAATACGTAATATTTTGTAAAAATATGCTAAAAATTCGTTTACATAAAGTAAGCAAATCCAATAGATAAACAGATGCAACTCACTAATTCAACAAATAATTAACTAAATCTAACGAATCGTAGTAACAGTGCAACTAAATCTAACGAATCGTAGTAACAGTGCAACTACAAATCCAACAGAAGGGCCAACGAACGTAACTCTAACTAACTATGGACTGTGAGCGTAATTGAAGTAAACAAACTAAAGGGGTAAAGGTGCTAAACGTCTAAACTTCAGCAACTATGAATTTAGATACAGATATATGGTTCGAATTTTACTAAATCTTTCTTTTACTATCTAATTTTTCTAAAAACTTTTTGAAACTAACTTGTACCGACTCTAAAAGCTGATGGTCTAAACAATCTATAATCATTTTCTTTGTAAAACAAAACCCAAAGTAGGTACTTTTTTAAGAGATTCTTTCTTTAATAAGAAAATTTATTTTTATTTATTCTTTAAAAAGGTGTAATTGTTTCTTAATTTAGTAAAAAAAAAATTTTCGTTTTTAGTTACCTGCTGGGAAAAATATGCACATAAAAGTATCTGTGTCAAAAACTAAATGAAAATAACTACGAAAAAACACGCATAACTATTAAAAAGTTTGGAGTGTCTTATAGATATAAAAAAACGCAATCTTTTAATAGTATAGGGGCTAAACCAAAACTTAAATAAACAAAACCCTGACTAAATCGTAGTCTAGCCATACTTTCAAAACTTCTGTACTTTCAACCCTCTTTTCCCAATCGAGCCTTGAATCACAAATTTGGCTAATCTGATTGAAATCATGTTATTATTGCAGAATATAATTGTTATGATGTCTATTGAAGAACAAAAACTCTTTTAATAGTCTAAAAGGTAGAACAATAATTACGTGATAAAACTCAGATCCTTAAATCTTGAACGAATCAACAAAAGTGTTACATAATCAATAAACGATTTTTATTAGATGTCATCTTGAGGTATGTTCGTATCCTAATTGAACTACATGAGAATCACGCCTTATTTTCTTATATAATTGTTTTCAAGTATTTTTTGTTGTGTTCTCTTTTCTGGTGATGTGGACTTGTCCATGAAGGGATGGAGTTAGCGAGGGACAGTTTATCGAGTAAGCTAGATGCAATTCGGAAGGTACGAACATATATTGTATCAGGCATGTCATGTCATCACTTCTCCTACAAGTACTATCAAAAATTGATGTACTTGATTCTATTAATGATCATAACTTTAATTTGTATTAATTTAAGTTTGTTTTGACAATTTGATTTTCAGAATCGTTTATAATTCAGAATACAAAACGCCGAGTCTTTTCGGTATATGATTTAGATACAAATACGATGTCGATCTTTATTCATGTTTTACATGTTTTTATTTAAAATTTGATCTTTATAATATATTTATGGAATTGTCATATATATTATGGATCTTAAAATTGATTCACTGAATTTTCTGAAATATTGTTAAGTCATGCACTAATTTCCCATAATTGAAATTTTCATGAACAATGTATAGACCAGGACTTATGTAAATGGTTGTTGTATTTGTGTGGGGATCATGTGAATAATTATTTTCATTATTTCTAAATCATGGTCTCATGGATCGGTTAGCATGTCTCATTTTATAGACTAGAAATGATATTATGTTGCGTTAGTTCTTGATCAGTTAAGGATCTTGAATTTAGCTTATTAAGTTTCTTATATACTAAGTAGTCATGCATAGTTACAAATATTCATATCAAGTTTCGGTTCTAGAGTGTGACCAATTATCACATAATTATATGCTTAATTCATATGTCTTCATATTATAGTTGATTATTTTTATCCAAGAACTGTATTGTGTAGCATGCATTAGTCTTTTGTTGGATTCATAGTTTGATTCTAAACTTGATCTATTCAGATCCTTGGCTAATGAGATCACTGATCGACAGTTGGTCTCATTTCTCATTTTGTTGTCATACATAATAAGGTTTTGAAAGAGATAAATTTATCAAGCCCACATGTTCAATTTAAAAAGCCTCCTCGCCAAAAAGCTCCACTGGTCGAGACTCCTTTAGTTTTCTAAGCACATGGATGGGTTAAGGAATGTATATTGTAGAGTGCAACGACCAAAAGGCTAGCAGCAATGATCTTTTACTTGGTTCTCATCTCGTGAGCACTCATTTTTTACTTGCTTATGTGATTATGATGAGAACTGTATGCTATGCTATTTCATATATAGTTTTTGTTCATCTAATAAAATGTCGTATAACATCTTAATGTATGTAAAGGTACTTTGTTTCTTCTAGACCATTTATAATTCCCTTTGAAATAGTAACACGTTATCTTTGAAATTTTTATGTATAGATCGCAATCGATTTACATGCTTCAGTAAATTGGGTCAAGCTTAGATAAATCACTACTTCTGATATATGAGGTAACTTGAATCTTTTATATTGACTTAAATTTTCATATAAACAAGAACACATACATTCTCTGTTCTCTATAGTCTAAACAGATAAACTAACCTAATGTGGGTCAAAAAGGCCAGGTTGAGTCTTACTTATAGGTTTTGTAAATACCCTTTAACAAATAGAAAAAAAGAAATCATATATGCCCTTTAACAAGAACACATACATATGCGTGTTTATTTATTTTAAAATACCCTTTAACAAATAGAAAAATAAATAAATTGTATCTGCCCATTTAAACTGATAATTTTGATGCAGGTGGCGAAGAAAGAACCTACCCGTTTCTAGGAATACTTGGGTATTATTCATAAGAGAATGAATTTTGGTCATGTTTTTGATAAAACCATCTCGTGGCCGTGAAAACAAGGATATAGTTGAATCAAGGTACCACATCCTGGTACACATACCTCTATTTTCCTACCCAATGCTTGCAGTCTTTTCCTGTTCAGTGTATTGCATGCCTTGGGAAACAATGACTCTCTTACTCGATCAACTCTCCTAACAATGTTGTCTGTTTTGCGTTCACCAGCTTTATCAACATCATGTTAGGTAAAATGTTCTGGGATATTGGTTGTACTTGGTAAATAAACTTGAACCTGGTAGAGCAATTTTATTATTATGTCAAAAGTTTTTGTTTCAATGACCCTCTTTGATTGCTACTAATTTGAAGAAAAATCAACAAGAATTGTTTAATGCAATGAGTATACAACAAGTCTCTTGCTAGGAGTTAAAGACGCATCAGCAGTGCAGCCTGTCATAGACATTGAATGCTCTGTCTTTTACAGAGAACTTCTATAGATGATAACAAAAATTACCTCAAGAGAATTTCTATGTTAGAAAATGTGATTTGAGAATCAACACGTTAGTCTTTAGGTAAGTCAAAAGTTACTATTGATTACGTATGGAGTCGTAGGATGCTGAAATAACAAAAAGTGTGAATACATCAAGATTGACACTGGTGTAGAGTACAACACTGAAGTACAAATCTTTGTTTCCATTAAGCAAATATGAAGCTGACTTTCATATTTGTGGCAGCTGTTATCCACTAACATTAGTGATAAAATTTTATGAACATATACTGTTGCTATTAATTTCTCACAGTTAGTTTTCTTAGATAACCTAGATATGTAACTACCTCGCAGGTTATAATATTGACCACCCTCGCCAAGAGATCCCCGGCGACGATGGAGGAAACAACCCGCTTGCTGTGGCGGGGCGGCTTTTTCTTACACAATAAGACCTGGACGATTATCCCTAGCCATGGTCTATCAACCCTCAAACACGTTTATAAAGTAGATATTTAGAATGTTGGGTATTATGAATGTTAGGTATTATGAATTATAAACAAGGAAAAGCTGTAAAAATGTGTGATATCTGATGTGTCTTTTAGCCCAAGAAGTACAAGAGGAGACTTAAGAACAAGCCTAAAATAAAAAGAAGAATAAAAACCTTTATATTTTTAGTTAAAAAGTACTATGTTAAAATCTTTCAGACTTATGTTTCTTATCATTTGTTAAAGATGTCACCAGAGACTTGCGCTTTTACTTTGTCTGCTGATGAACTGTTTTCCTGACCCGAGAAACGCCACCGCACAGGAAAAGCAACATAATAAAATTATGGAGGGTGACACTTCCAAAAAATTTGGAGGGTAAGTGTCAGTTTGATCAGCGTGGCTGCAGTCGAACCTAGCGTTTGTTGAACCTGAATAGAACAATCCCATTAAGGCTTGCTGGCTTTTAGCTCATTTTTATTGCAATAAATGCTCAACCAAATCGCGTTAATACTTAATGTACATTTTCTGTTAAAAGTCATTGTCATTATGGTGTTCTTGCAAAAGCTATTGGTGTCATTCTGATGATCATTTGAAGCAGAAGCATTCTGTTGGCGGATCAGCTCCAGCATCTATGGATGGCTAGGTGACCACTTTCTGCTATTCGCCTATCCTAAGGGTAAGGACCATCGCCTTTAGTCGGTAAATAGATCGAGGGGAGGGGGACTGAGGGTATCGTATGAGATGTAACCATAATTGGACTTATAGTATCCTGTGATTAATATATCTTATTTTGTGCAATTACAACTTTGTGTTTCATTACTTAGCATACGAAACACTAATTAAATGTTGGACTGATGAGTAAATTCAGTTTTTTATGTTTTGTATGACTGATTTTCTCACTCTAACCATGGCTAACCCAGTTTAGAAGAACCGACTAAGAAAACTTAATTAAGTTATTAAATAATCTTATAGCTTAAAAAGATGTTCTTGGCATTTATGTACATTCGAAGATAAATATGAGACCGAACCCATAAAAAACATACTATAGTAAAGACTTCTTAAGGCAAATAAATACGCACAACAAATCTTAAAGAATTAGAAGAAAACCCGTGCGTGCGCGGGTATTATAACTAGTATCTATAAAATCAAAAAGTCGGCTAATATTAAATATAAACAAATTGATTAAGATTTGTACCTAGCTAATTAGACCAAATTTATTCTACTTCCTCCAACAACAGTAAATCAAATTTCATAAACTATAAGCTAACCGACTAAGCTTTTAATCACATGAATACGACATAATAAGAAGACTATGACTACTATGAAATCAGTCGCTATAAATCCTAAATTCACACTAGAATCCTAATAAGTAAACTCCAAAATTATTGAAAAATCATGAAAAGCAGATGCATAAATTCTACCTATGATTTATGATGAATTCACTACCTACTTTACCTTTATAGTATCTATGAGTGGCCTTTACACTACTCGGCAGTAATTCAACTATCCTAACTAATACACTTATTGACTGAATGCTAGATCAACCTGAATCAGTTAGTGCCAAACACTCTATTACTAAAATGAACAAGGAATTCATTAAGCTACAATCAATACTACTGATCCATATAACGAACAGATAGACGATATAACGAACAGAGATATTAAGAAACCAGTTATTCTATCTTAACACTACACAATGCATCAAACATAAATTTAGTAACGATGAAAAATGAATAGAATTTTACGTTGCCATCTCGGCCTGTCCGTTATCGGCGACGTGCTGAGTGAATGAACCAAAACTCATCTACACTAAACTCGATCTGATCAGGAAACCACAAACGCACATCTCTGAACGAAACACTTGCAAATTCTGTCTGATCAGAATCTTTACTCACCTTAATTCTCTAACAAACTAATCCTAACACTTTCACGATAAAGATTCCTATATCAATCCGATTAATACTCGGAATAAACACCCCTAGCTATGAGATCATAAACGTTCAGTAAAGAAGAAAGAGAAAATAAAAAGAAAATAAAGTTCAAATGAGAGTTGATTGCGGTTAAAATTTACAATTGGTATGGGTGATTCCATCAATTCTAAGTTTTTAACCCATTGAGATGATATCTTCAAATTCTTGGATGTTTCTTTTCTATCTCTATTCCAACAATTATAAATTGATCTTGTCACGATCCTATCCTTTATTTATTTTTTTGGTTGATAGCATCGCGTGCACACTTCTTTCTTCAATGCTTGTCATTGTTTGTGCAAACGACTTGTTTATCATCCTCTTTTTATATATGCTCTTGTCTACTAACCTTGTTTTGTAGGACACTTCTAACCCATTTTTGTAGCTCGTCACTGTTCTTGCTTTGTTGGTGTCTCAAGCAAGGGGGAGCTCATATCAAGGGGGAGCATTTGAAAGAGTTCAAGTCATTACATTTGCGATCATTCATCGAATATCTTGCTAGTAATGAATTTTGGAATCTTGAAGATAAGCATTTTATTATGCTGGAGTTAGTTAACCTATGGTGATTGAAGAATTCACTAGGATGATGCAAGCTCAATATTCTTGGATGATGGGTTTATAGTTTGGATTCTCGCCTCTCAACCGACGACCACGAGTGATGATCTACCTTTTGGATGCAAGCTCGTGTGACGTTAATTCTTCTCCTCTTCAAAGAACGTGCTATCGATGTCTACCACTTTGGACGTGTGCTCTCTCGACGTTGATTCTTCTCTTCTTCAAGACGTTGACTACCTTTTTGATTCGACAAAAGGGGGAGAAGTAAGTGTAAACGAGTAACTTATGCATTTTAATATGTGTTGCGGTTTACTTGTCTGTCATCATCAAAAAGGGGGAGATTGTTAGTGCAAACATTACGATGCTTTGTCGATATAATCTCTTTGTGTTTTGTTGATGACAAACGTATAATTCGCAATACATTATGTAAAAAGGGGGAGATTGTTTGAAAATAAAGTTCGTTCAACGGAAAACAAAATCGGTTACAATGTCTAAACAGAATTAAAAGGCTAACTACTATGTGAAAATACACTTAAACTAAAAACTAACTAATGAATTACAATTAGGAATAGACGGTTCGAGAAAGTTTATTGAGGTCTCAATGATGTGCCTTGACCAATCACCAATCTCCACGTGGACTCAAGAGTTCTTCAATCTTCTTGAGAAATTGGGGGTTTCTTTTTTAGTTGATTGTGATATAATTCCTTGGTATCATCTTGTAGAGAATGATAAGATGAACACTTTTCTTCTTTTCAACATCTCTTGAAATCTTGTACAACTCCTTGAAATCATCTTTGACGATTTGAAGAAAAAGAATGGCATCGTCGGTTTCTTCTCTCTCTCTCTCTTGTATATGTTGATGAAGAAACGTATAAGTGTCGAATGAGGGATAAGATTATTAATAAAAGGCAACTTTCACATATAGTTCTTGTATTTCCAACTTTTTATCATTTGATATTTCAACATTTTAAGATTTTAAGCAAAACACTTTTTTTAGTGTAAATTTGGCAATTATGATCCTTAAAATAACTTTTGCCTTTTCCTCGTCTTTTCTTTAAATAAAATCTGTAAAAACTCATATTTGTTTCCTTTGTACCTGTTTTGCCTACACACACTTATAAATACGAACCTCGCGTAATTCTGACAATTTAAAGTATAATCTGATTAATTTTACCGTATTTTAAGTGATTTTGGGTTATTAAATGTGAGTGTTTTCACGCTTAACAATATACTACGTAAAAGAAAAATATTTTTGTATTTTTATTTATATTTAAGAGAACAATATACACAAGAATTGAGAAAACGAAGTAATATGTATAGTAATATATACATAATATTTTTTTGTAACTCTTTAGGAAAAGAGTTATTTTTGGATTTTTTTTATTTTTTTTGTTGCAGTTCTTAGGAAAAAAATTGTTTTTGTGATTTTTTATTTTTATATTTTGATTTTTGATTTTTTTATATATTTTTATTGCAAAAAAAATAATGTTCACAAAGAAACGGATACCAAAATCCAGTAAGTCTCACAAGTATAGACTTAATTGTTCTTGATTTTAGATCTTAATTTGGTATCTAATTTAATTGGCACAAAGTACGTAAAAAAGTAAAAATAGCTATATACGTATAATACTATGCTATTACATGTTTCACATACAACAATTAAAGTACGAAGAACAAGTATTAATCAATCATAACAAACTAACAAGTACTTAACTAAAAATTAACAAACTATTAAAATTTGAAGGACTGAAACTGTAAATGTAACAGAATTATAAACTAACTAAAAAAAATTAACAATCTCAACAAACTAGGAGGATTTAAACTATCAAAACAAAAACTGAAACTAATTAACAGTAAATGCAACAATCTGTTAACAAGAAGGACTAAAGTGCAATTTTCAAACAACTTTAAACAAAAACGGGCTAAATAGCTTTTGTGATCGGATAAGCAGTTCTAGTTCACCATTTAAGTTGAGACCACTTTTAGTCTTTCTAAAATCAAAATTAAGCTAGGGACAAGTGAGCTTGTTGGCTGAAATAAAGCTATATTGGCTTATTGAAATTTATTTAACTTGTACACTTTAATGAAAACTGTATTTAGACCTAACCAAACTTAATGAATTTTTCAAATTTGATTATTAGCTGGAAAAAGTAAGGACTAAACAAGAAAATCACAAATTGACTAAGAGAATAAGCAGAAAATGCCATTAAGCAAAATGAGCTTATTTGATAATCTTTGACTTTTGATGATGTGACAATCTAATATTTTCAAGTCATTATTTATTCTCGATTTATATTTTTATATTTTTTATTTTTTATTTTTAAAGAATTTACTTGAAGTTGCGAGAAAACGGAAACCTAGTGCGTAAACGCGTAACTCACGACGAACCAGCAAATAGGCATCGATAATTATATCGTTAGAATGCCATAGAAGTAGTTTCATGATATTCGTTGCATTCTTCATATTTTGGAACTATTTTTACATTTACGGGAAAATTTTACGTTTAAAAACCTTTGCGCGATTCGCGGGTAAATTAATACCTAAATATAAACTTGAATAAGTAATAAAATAAAAATAAAATACTTGCACTAATCCCCCCACCCTATTGGTGAGAGTAGAATACAAGGTTAAAAGATCACATTGTGATTGATCTTGGTGGGTGGTGACTAGTTAAAAACTTGTACATCTTTTACTACATGCAAATCTACTAACACACACTCACACACTCCAATTTAAACAAAAACTCAAACTCATCACTCTCATTTCTCTCTATTATGGTTGGTCATAAACTCACCACTATAAAACACTAAATTCAAAGCTTTCTCAAGATCAAATTTAAAGAAACATTAGTGAAAATGAATACTAAATGTTAAATTAAGCATTTGGAGGTCATAAAAAAGGGTTTTAAAGGAAGTTTTGCTATATTTTGGGGATGAAATTAATAGAAAATCTTTACAAAGTAACTAGGTCAATAAAATGGTGTTCAAGAGTTGATTGGAGTAAAGATAATGATTGGTTTCAAGCCTCCATCAAATCTTCTTGTATTTTGATCATATAAGATCTAATCTTCATCTTTTTTTTGGTAATCATGAAAAAACCCATCTTCCTTTATTTTAATTTCTTATATGTATATATTTGCATTGTCACTAATTAATCAAGACATTTAAAACATGATGCATATAGATATATGGTAAACTAGTTAAAAACTTGAAGAAAATGTATGAAATGTGTAGGCTGTGAAAAATAGGTTTTCTATAAAGTTACAAAAGTGACCATATTTATTTTCTACCACAGACCTGTATATCTCTGTTTTGTGGTGATTTTGACGGCAAAATCACCTAATGAATCCAATTATGGAGCAAGATATGGCCAAAATACGGTAAAGACTTAAATCTAGACCAACAGTTTTGAATAGACTTGTGCTACATATTTTGAACAATAAAGTATACTTTTTAAAATATGGGGATTTAGTAGACATTATGATTTAAACATAGGCGCTGACCACGCGTCTATTTCTATCACGGTGTGTGATTTATGACCAAAATGGCTAAAGTAAACGTTTGGGCTGAAAATATGATTTTGACCACTTCTTAATGAAACTTAGTTTCCCGTGGATTGGGAATGAATAAAAATGGATGAATGGACATTTGGAAACTAGATTTATGAGGCTTTCCAAGTGTAAAAACCTCATGTGCATAGCTATAACATCCAGTGGTTTTGGTTAATGTAATATCCATGTTCATAAATAAAAAGGTGATTTTACTTAGAAATTTTTGTATTTTCACTATATACATGACTGACTTATGGATCTCACTATCACAATTGCCACATCAACATATTCCTATATGTTTTAAACACTATGTATATATCAATTTTGAGTTCTAAAAGTTATCATATGAATAAACAATGAATAAGAACAACTCAAATATAACAAGGATACCCTAAATTCCCATAGAAACCCTAGAAATCCCTTATAAACTAATATTTCAAGCAATGTAATCACAAAATGACAAGGTACTATTATTAAAAACTCTACACTAATTCTAATCCACCATATAAAGAAAAGTTAAATAATCACAAAACACTAATATTCACTAATCACAAGCTAATTACAAGAAAATGACCTAAAACCAAGATTAACATATAAAATCCATCCTATAATGAATTAGACTCTAATCTTTTTGCAACAAAACATAAAACTCAACTAAGTATCATAATATGATCATACATTTATCTTGAACCAAGTTACAAATTATTAAAGCATAAAGTACAAATTTTCAAAGCATAGAACCTTAATCTTATCAAAATAACCCTAGAATATGATCAACTCATATAAACCCTCAAACTAAGAATATAGAACCCATAGAAGTCATAAACATACTATATATGACTTGGAATAAGTGTACATTAAGATATAAACCATAATTACCCAGGTTAGAAAATCATTAGGATTAATGACCTAAAAACCCTAATATTAAGAAATCTACATGGAATCATCACATAGTTCTTTTTGGAGAAGTCTACAAATACTTATAGGACTTCATTAAGATTATAAGATTATATTAAGACAATGTACAAGTACCCTAATGCACAAGGTACAAGATTTCAATGCATGACTTGTAATGTAACACCCCACTTGGATAAGTGGACCGTTACGTGTATTTATGACGTGTCATCAAAGCATAAGATAAAAGTCCTAAAACATTAACTGACCATAAAGGAAATACCGGAAACAAACATCGGTAATCTAAACATAAGCTCAAAACATGAAGAGTAAATATTGAAGGAAAGGACTAAACAATGTCCAAATAAGCAAAACAAAGTCATGTAAGAAGTGCATAAAGTAAGAAGTCTGGATAGCTTCCATCCAAATGCACATGCTCTCAGAATCCTAAGGGCATCCCGGTGTACCTGCCGTTTGAACATGAAAGGAACTATGGCTGAGCACAACGCCCAGTGAACGGATATAAAGCATGATAAGAAATACTGAAATGAAGCAGATGATAAAATACTAAAGCTGTAAGACTGATAAGTAAATTGCAGCGGAAATCTGTGAATAATCTGAAAGTCAGATTTATAAATATAAAGCTGAACTATAATTGTTAAGTCTGAAAACATACTTTTACTGTATTTTAATTGCCAAGAGCTTATATAGGTCATGTGTTGTGACAACTGCACCATGAATAAATAGAGGGGTGACCTCGTCATGCTATAGAGGAGTGACCTCTAAATAATGTGCTGGGTGGAGGGATCAACTCTAATGTGAAGAATGTAGAGCACACACCACATTCACCAGATAAGCTGTAAACTGATAACCTAGGATGCATCCATACGCCCCGCTGATAATATTGATAAAATGGCCAAGCTGAATAAATGGGATGCTGCGAGAAATCACTCCCCCGCAGAGGAGTCACGACATCGGCGCCTCAAGTGTCATGGTTACGATACCTTTGTAACTACTACTAACTGATCATGCATGTATATAAAGCTCAGGCAATTTAACATAGTTATTAAAATGATTACTGTAAAATTTATAATGTACTCTGGGGAAAACATTTGGCTGTAGACGGGAAATCCTAATCATGCATAGGAAAGGAAGTCCTTACTGAAGGATGGAAAATCC
This sequence comes from Glebionis coronaria, assembly GCA_025667525.1. Lineage (NCBI taxonomy): Eukaryota > Viridiplantae > Streptophyta > Magnoliopsida > Asterales > Asteraceae > Glebionis > Glebionis coronaria. The sequence continues at coordinate 85,845 of JANFOE010000522.1, forward strand.
GTACAACCAATCGAATAAATGTAAGGGACAAATAATAATAGAGAGATAGGAATATCCGTACCTTAGCCAAACTTGACGCCAAAAAAAAGTCCAAATTTATGTCCATTTATTCTCTTTATATACGAACACAAGATACATGATATTAACTGCTTTGCTCACTAGTAGTGATTTGATGTAAATTTTCTTACTAAACTTTTAATAATCGTAAATGACACTATTAGATATGACTTGTTTAAACACTAGTTACTAAATACATATGATAACATTTTGCCTTATGCTTTATCAAAACATTAGTATTTATCATTTTTAAAAGCTTGATACTAAAATCATTTCCATAAGTTGTATGAGATAACAACAACAAGCAACTTCTTTTTCTTATGTTGAAAAAAAATTAAAGGATTCTCTGTTTCAATTTCGTAAATACACACGTTTATATATCTCTCAATTATGGCCTCGTTTTGGACCAAGCAAGCATAATCTTTGAAAGGTGATTCACGATAAGGAATCTAGCGATTTTTTTAGAGTCATATGCATCAAACCATGAATAATATAGGCTTAATGTTAATGCATGATTACCTCCGAATCAAGGGGAAAGGACAAATCAGAATCGAATACAAACATGAATCAACAAATCGAACATGAATGATAGCGCTGACGAGATGCTATCGAATTGAACCTCAACATTTACGCATATACCAACAGATGCCAAGAACCATACCCGCAGTGAACAAACCCGAACCGTCTTCCCGAACATGACACAATCAACCCTAACATGAGCAGACTCCTAACTAGAACTCAACTCTGCCGTGGTCACCAACTATAAAGGAACCCTGCCCGAATGAGTTGTCATAATCGACATGAACTCGATCTATCGCGTGCTATCGAACCAACCCGAAAACAAAATCGAACTAGAACGAGTGAAACCGATAATCATGTGATGTACTAATATACGCCAACAGACGTCCGAACACTAATGTCACCGTGAATCCAACTTGGATTCTTCTATTCCAAGACCTCTTGATTATAAAAACGAGTTACAACAGGAATAGGCTTGGTTTTGTGTCAAGAGTTTCTGAAAGGAGTATCAAGGAGATGTTGATTATGTGGTTAATATTTCCATCAATATTGCCGTAATAAGCGGGCGTTTTAAAGAAGGTTTATGACTGAATATTTATTTACTACGAGTCTTGCGAAACCCGGGTGATGCCCCGGTTGTATCATGTAATTGAAGACGTGTTATAAAACGTGTAAATTAAGATTTAAATTTTTCAAGGCTATATATAACGCAATTGTTACAAACAGATGAATAGTCATGTATACATGTTACACCGGGTATATTAACATGATCATATTGTGTACGTTAACAGGTTTTGAAACTTTAATAATAACCTAAAATAAATATTGGAGATATTTGAAGGATTACTATTGTAACAATACAAAATTAAGGGGTATATATTTTTTTAAACCATGATTTTAGGGGCTTTTTTCTTTTTTTCGTTTGTGTGTTCATAACAGGTAGCTATCATTAATGTTGCAACTGTAAATACTCATTCCATTGTAACTGCCATGGCCTTTTGGATTGTTGACCGATGGTTTACCACAATCATACCCGTCCTTTGGGTATTATATATAACCGTGTATCCTACCTAACCTAAATATCACAATCAACCTAATCTTCTTCAAACTTCTACAAATAATTGATCATGGCCGGTTCTACTTCCAAACCTGTGATCAATGAGCTTAAAGAGGTGACTGGAGAGTATGAGATAAGCAAGTGTGTTGGGTTTTACATTGATCAGATGAAGAGCCAGGAACAACTCTTTGCTAATGGGTTGAGCACCCAGTGTGATTATCTTAAATCTTGTATTGCAAAGACATCTATGTTCGTTGGTGAGTTGGAGCGTGAGTTACAAACAGAGGAGGTCTTGGATGTTGTGGATACTCTAAAGGAACTCTGTGAATGTGAAAGCAGGAAGATGGCTTCAATCTAGGTCATGTTGTCAAAAGCCAAAGATTCAATCAGCTAGAAGGATGGGTATGTTAGCTGCATGGCTCTCCATGATGAATAGACATTTATCCATGTCCTTATTTTGCGTTTTGGGGTTATTAGAACGGCTGATGTAAATCCTTTTATTTATGTTTATGGTATGTAATTAGGTACTTAGTTTATGAAACTTGTTTGGGTGAACAATATGTTTGGAAAACAATGAAACAATGTTAGTTTGGTAATCGAATGAATGGAATGGTGGTTTACTTATGATCTGTTATTTTTGTTTATCAATTATTATCATTTAACTCAGTCATTTGTGGTAAGTTTTGGTTATATTGATCTTTAGAATGTTCACAACGTATATGGTTAACATTAAGTATGTCATAAGCTTGTGGTGTTCGCTTAAGCTTATTTGTTGGCTAATATCAAATATGCCATAAGTAATCAGCGTTTGCTTTAATTTATTTATTGGTTCATATGATATATGCTTATATTTCATAAGCTTGATTTTATGATCTTATTTTTAGACCCACAGGCTTATGCAAGTTTGGTATTTGTTTAAGCTTATTTGTTGATTTATTTTATGCGCGATCAGGTATACTAAGATACATAAGCTCAAGCTAATCAAAATAAGTCAGAGATTTTGGGCTTATGAAGTATAATCACATAATAAGATAAATAAGCAGATAGTTATCAAAATAAGCTGAAAATTTTGGTTCATCAAGTATAATCTAAACCCATATAAGCCAAACTTGAAGTATTAATTTTATTCATTCATGTATTTCTGATTCAGGATTACACGAAACAGATGGTAAAGTTATGACATTTGGCTACACGCCTGTTTATCCTTAATAGCATAGTTTTTTTCCACACACTTAGACTGATGTTTAGATATGTCTTTGATATCCAACAACTTCTTTCTGATATTCTTTTTGAAATAGGAAGGTTGATTGATCAACTTAGTGCAACGAACATGTGATATTTGCCCAATGAAACTTGATGGCAGAATAACCTTTTGACCGATTGAGTCATCTGTAGTCATATTTGTCTATGCCATCAGATTCAATATACTTGGGTTATTTATAGATTTCAAAGTACTGAATAAATAGGAGTAACTGTTGTTGATAATATGAAAAGACCATGAAATCATACCATAAGTTGCATCAAATATTTTTAAGACAGTAACCGTCGTTGGCTCATCATATGCTACTTGAGCTTCATGCAGGCCTTAAGGTTATGTGTGTTCCTGCTCATATTTTTTTCAAATACACTAAGTATGTGGTTTTTTTTATGGGTTTGATATATTCCTGTTTATTGGACTATGCTCATTAATACTTGAGGGACAGATATATTTCATAATGTGAGGGTCTGAGCATCAAAATGCTCAGTGGTTGTATTGCTATATTTCAGAATGTGGCGGTTCAAGCAGCTAAATCCTTTGTTGCTTGTATTTAGTAGCAAGTTAATGGTCACGGGTTAATAATTGTAGGGCACAGTAATAGTACCAAAGATGGTGAGCGACATCGGTGGTGGTCGAATATTGTAGTTGTTCTGTATACATACCAATAAGATATAATGAGTTGAGGGTTGTAGAGGAAATGCCGCTAGTGGGTGTGGTCGACAATGGTAATGACATGAGGACAAAAACAATGATCGCATATGGCTGTATATGTTTATAGTATAATGGGCATATAACTCTCAATGGTGGAATTAATTTATATAGTTTGTAGGGTTTGGTATTAACAGTTGATCACTGCGCATAATTTTTTGTTTTTCGTGTTTGTTGAATAACTACAGGTATATAACAGTCGACCTTCACAAAGTTAAAACAATTACCTTTCTGCATCTTTGTCCCACTTACTTAAATCGCCCCCTTCTAAGGATTCCCGATCCGGTTACCTGCACAATAATGGCTAACATATCATTCTGCAATTGTATATTTTCTTTACGTCTGTCTCATCAGGAACATGATTTGGTTATACGTTATCTTCCAACATATCAGCAAAAAAAAATTTATTTTTTTGGTCGGTTATTTGATGGTAGCGATAATTTTGTAACAGGGCTGCATATTAAACTTGTATGCCATAAGTATTTGACTGATGTTTTACTTCCAGTTATTTACGGAATTCAATATAGGTAATTTGTCCGGACGTTTACTTTGTGTTTATGCTTTTGAATTTATGAGTTTTCGTATCGTTTGCGCCATATACTTGTATGACCGTGTGTTTGTGCCCATCACATGTAGATTCACAGGGGTAGAAAGGGGGGGGGGGGTTTCTTTCCTAAGCAGGATGGGCATTGGATTTACCATATCAATCGTAGCCTCATTCATAGCTGATAAGCCTCATGGTCTGGCTGATAAGCCTCATGAAATGATTCCCATTATGGTATTTTGGTTAGTACCTCAGTACAGTCTTCATGGAGTCGCTGCAGCGTTTATGTCAATTGGGCATCTGGAGTTTTTGTATGATCAAGCACCCGAGAGTATGTGCAATACTGCTACTGCTTTGTTTTGGATGGTGATTTCGGAAGGAAATTACATGAGTACTCTTTTGGTGACACTGGTACATAAGTTTAGCCAAGGAGAAGACGTGTTAAATTGGTTGCCCGACGATAATCTGAATAAGGGAAGGATGGAGTACTTTTATTGGATGATCACATTGTTGCAGGTTCTTAACTTGGTATACTATTCGTTTTGTGCAAAAATTATACACTTTTAAACCTCTTGAGATTGTTCATAAGGTTGATCACAAAGATCATGAGGTTGAGCTACCATTTTGTTCATGTACACATATAAATTGGTTGTGACACATGGTATGTGATCATATGTAAAAATCAGGATTTGATAGTTAGAAATTAGTTAATAGGTGTTTGGGTTTACTTGAAATAACAACTAAGTTATTATTTAATAGGGTGTTTGGGTTTACTGTAAATAACATCTAAATATACAAAAAAATATACCATTTTTGGAAACTATCTTTTTGGAGGGTGTTTTTTAAAAATATTACTGGTGAAACCTTTTGATCAAAAACTGTTTCATTTCAGTTATCTTATTTAAACTATGGCGTCTGATTAAGATCTTCAATGATTGTCTTAGAACACAAACGTGATTATAAAAGGTATGCCATCCGATTAAAGTTTACAATCTATTATTTTTCGATTTAATTAAGTATTTTAATATTTAGGGTTACAATTAGATTAGATCTGATAATCTGTTAGGTAGTTTATCCAGTTAGATATTGTAGATGTCTTATTGAATATAAAGTAATAGGTATGTAGAATTAGCATGTGTTGATCAAGAGTAACATGTTATGCTGCAAATGTAAAACTTGTCATTTGGGCATTTTATTACAACCACGATATGTGTAGAGTAGAGATCTTAGGTGGTTAGTGAAAGGTTATTGAAAGCTTCTCTATAAACAATATTTCTAGTATAATTTTTAAGATTGGGTTCTTCGTCTTCGATCATGAGAATCTTTAGGCCGTCTGGACTTGTAACCCTCGAGCGTGCAACATAAAGCTTCCCGTGACAGAAAACCGGCTGAGGTAGATAGAGGCCTACATAGTTAAGCGATTGTCCTTGGATTTTGTTAATTGTCATCGCATAACATGCTCTGACTGGCAACTGCCTTCGCTTTAATACAAACGGCCACTTGGACTGTGTAGAGGTGAGGATGATCCGATGTATCATGACATCGTCACCAATATGTGATCCAGTGAGTATTCGAGCGTAAATAACAAACTGAACAAGATCTGTGATAAGCAATCTAGTCCCATTGCAAAGTCCTTTGGTTGGGTTAATATTTCGCAAAAGCATGATAGGTAATTCCCTTTTTAGTTCAAGAGCGTGTGGAGGCATACCTTAAAATTTTAACGAATTCAAAAATTCAATAGGGTATAGGCTGTGTTGATCTAGATTATCGGTAGATGCTTTGCATATTTCATCCGCGCTATTGTATGTCACTGATTCGGATTCTAGTTTCTCGAACATATATCTATTAATTGCGTCGGCATCATCATTTCTCGGATTTTAGATTGCCCTCTCATTAAGGTATTCTCCGTCTGATTGTCGCGTGATGAAAACTGGGTATGTTTCTTCAACAATCTGCTCGATTGGTATAGTCCATGACTTGATAAGAAATCTCTCGGGAATTTGAATCCAGGTTGCTTCATCCTTACCCTCTTTCATTCTCACTGGCACTTTACCGTCCCCCACATCCAAAACCTATTTATTAAATTCCTGCTTCCGCATGTCAACATCCCCGTTGGCATAAAATTCATTCACCCTCATGCTGCGTGTAAGAGTAAACACTTTGCAACATTTCCATAATACCGACCAATTTATGGATGATTGTACTATATCGGCTCGTTTTCCTTTTGGTATGACAGGAAATATCTGCCTAAAGTCACCTCCAAGTAACACAGTCATGCCTCCGAATATCTCATCTCTGCGTGTTGGCATTTGGTATCCCAATATATCTTGAGTGTCTTGTCTAATGCCTCAAAAGCATACTTTTGAGTCATGGGTGCTTCGTCCCAAATGATAAGATGGACTTCTTGTATTAGCTGAGCCAAATGTGTGTTCTGCTTTATGCCACACGTGTTGTTCTCTACCAATTCCAGTGGTATAATGAATCTGCTATGGGCTGTCCGGCCTATTGGCAGTAGTAACGAAGCAATACATGTACCAATATTCATATAACAAACAAAAAAAGGTGAGTTAATGCTATATTTTATAAGTCTTCAACTCATGTGTACAGATACTTGATAAACAGTACACCTGAAGATGCTACAGCTAGAACAATTTTTCTTTCTGATCTTAAGCGTGCAATTATAGTGTTGTACACAAAAGTCTTGCCGGTTTTGCCAGGACCATAAACAAAATAGAACTTACCCTTTCTATTATTGACAGAATAAATAACTTGTTGATAAATCAACCTCTGTTTGGGATTTAACAATGTATGAAGCTTTTCGTGTTCAATCTTACTCTTCTGCATATCAAATGCAAGGGCTTCCCTAATTAACCGACTGTCAGTATTTGTTAGTAACTTTGGGGTAGGCTTTGGAAGATCTTGGAATTCATCTAAATTTCTTCCGTGTCTGTACAACAAATCCTGAATTTCTATCAAACAATAATTTTGCAATTGCTCATCTGTTAATTGCAACTCCGGATAATTATAAAGTTTCCTCTTTTTGTATAGAATATCTTCGGATAGCAGTTCCCAATTTTCTTCCCATAGTTTTAGTGGCCTACTGACATCGCAAAATAATAATTGTAACGAATATGTCACGTAGCTGTGGCCCAAAATCCCACACGCTTGCTTCTGATATAGCATGTGTCCATTCTCGGTCATCGCTAAGTAATCCATACGCGAAACATGCTTCCTTGAATGTTCCATATAGTTTATTATTCACAGTCATCAATCCCTCGTATGTCTCTGGCCCTCTAGCAACATTCAATATCATCCGGAGATAATACGGTTCACCTGCTGCCGGGCTAGAATATACTATCCTGCCTATGACTTTCCGCTGTTTTCGTGGTTGCCATATCATACGCCGATCGTGCCATACATAGTGTTCAGGTATCTGTGCATAAGTGAGTGAACGACATCAGTGTTTCGTTCATTCAACGCGAACTAATCTGTGAACATGGTTACATCAATACCTTCTCTTTGTAGTAAAGCAGGTAAACACTCGGTATCGCGCAACGTGACTGGATTCTGATTTTTCAGATGAAAATTCATTGTCATAACTGATGGATATGAATAATGAATGTCAAATGAAAAGAGTCGCCAAACAGCTTCACACGGAGCCAGATACCTACAATTTAGGTAATTTTTTATCTCATCAACCTCGGTGATCGTCTCAGTTGTCACATGATGACCATCCTTTACATTTTCTTGAATCACAATTGTTGCCTCCCTTGTTCAAGTACTTGAATAGGTACTTGATAGCTTTGGATCTATTACACCACTCAACATTTATATGAGCATTGTATTTTAAGAGAAGATAACGGTTATGGGGGACCACGTTTCGGTTATCAAATACAAACCTCCCTCTTTTGAACGTACGTTTATTATCCCGCCTGCGATAAATAGGGTAACCATCATCATCAATAATTTTCTCTGTGAAAAAACGTTTAGGATAATGTTTTGAACATTTACCCTCCACATGGAAAGGGGCGTATTTAACCTCCTTCCCACATGGTCCATGCAACATGTATTCTGTAACAACTTTGAATCCATCAGGATCATTCATTGCACACGGGAGTTCTGCAGATATTAAGTCATCAATATGTTCTCCCGACTCGCATTTATAATCCTCATCGAGCCATAGTAATATATGTGCATGGGGTAAGCCATGCTTTTGGAACTCGATAACATACACAACTGCAAAATTCGTTGACCAAATGTTAACATTATAAAATCATGCAATACTTTATATTTTATAGAATAATGAGTAACGTATGTTGTGGATTACCTGCACGACTATCACCAAATATTTGCTTTCTGGTTATATCATCTAACAACTCTGTTAGCTTCAGTTTGAAAACGCGTGTCCCAACTTCTGGCCTATCGTGTGCCCTTTGGCCAAACACATTTAATAGCATTTCATAAATCTCTACCCACTTAGGATTAGAAGTAATTATGATAAACAAATCTGGATTACCGTAAACCCGACACTGAGCCATAGCATCCTGGTAATTCTGCATCATATATCTCGGGCCTCCGGTAAAACTACTCGGTAAGACTATTCTTTTCCCAAGGCCTGCACCGTCAGTGTCGCCTCTTGTTACATCATCGCAAACATTGTTATAAAGATCTACACGTAAGGTCTCTTGGTTGTTCCTCGTCCATTTAAGTTGTTGTTCTTCAACAGTAGTGAATGCATCTACTAAATATTGCTGGAACAAACGGCCCCCTCGTAACAAAGTAGTACCCTGATCATTCCTTTGCTGTTTTATATAGCAGTAATATTCTTTCATAGTCACAAACCCCCGTGCAGTCTTGTTTGTCCCTGCGTTAGTATGATACAATATCTTGTCATGATAGCCATCCTCCCCGTGCGGGAATAACAGTGGATACTGCAACGCCATGTAAGACGGGTGCAATTATGATATCCTTTTTGGGCCAGTGTCTAATGTATTGACAACAATATCCCTTGTGGGTTCTCCATCCCCAAAATCGTTTGTAATTAGGGTTGCAACCTCTAAAACAGTTGGTGCATTGTATTGCCTCGTTGTTTTTCTGTCACCAAGTAAATGTAATTCTGCGCTAACAGAACCATGTGAAATGCACCAATCTCTTACCATGCGAAAAGACTTGGCAATTGAGCTGACCCGATCAAACATCTCAATCAACCCTCCTACTATTATACCATCTACCCCAGATTCTTCATTATTATCAAGGAAAGCTAACATCCTGTTCTTTATTTCATTGTCTGTGTCAAAAAACCAAAGCTGCGCATATCTGGGCTGAGTGCCTTCTTTAGGAAGCAGTGAACCTATCTTGTGATAATTCTACCCATTTATTCTAAACGTATATAGGCCCCTTCCTTCATTGATGTCATGATCTATTCTGGCACCAAAAGAAGTGTAGCAGAACATACTATTATATATCCTAATTTGGTCTCTAAATGAGATGTAGTAGAATCATCATAGTCAAGCAAATCCTTCAATAGTTGTGGGATTTCTTGGAATATGGGTAGTAGTATTTTCCCATCGTTGCAGCATAGAGAAAATGTAGGATTCCGAGGTTTATATCCCTTGTTATTTCATTCGTCATACCACATAATTGCATTACAACCTCTACACGGATAGGATGGAAGGCCAAGATAATGGCGTTCCACATCAATACCTGCAGATGTCAACCCTTGCCCTTTGCGAAGTTTATTCCTCCCACGCCTGAATGTTTGACCTGAAACAGGCATGACATAAACAGAAACCCCAACTTCGGGCGTAATATTTCTAACAGATAATCGTATTTTATATCAATAAGTTAGCCGAATACCTTTGAGTTTCGAATCTGATTGTGTATATGGATGTTTTGAAGTAGACGTCATATTGTTAGTGTTCATATTTGGTTCATTATTACCTGGAAAATATGGTAACCATAAATTTTCAAAGATTATACATATAAAGTACACAATTAGGAATTACCTTGTAGCGATGAAGGTATATCTGTCAACTTTAGGCCACAAAAACTCCATAAAGTTCCATGTTCAACAACTGTATTCAAGTGAATAACTATGGTGTTATTCAATATGTTGGATAGGGTGGAAACAGTTACAGGATTATTTGGTTGACCCGCAATTATAACGCCATAATGGTCATCCATCAAGAAGCAATATATATATATATATATATTCGTTACATGATAACTACAATCATAGATTAAAAAAGGTTTTGTGTGTGTTACTTGGTATATATCAGAAAGTATTTATAAGAATATTGGCAGCTAATGACTAAACAATAATCAATGTTAGGTTTATAAAAAGGTCATCAGTTATGTATCTTTAGTTGTTAATATAAATAAATGATATCTTTATTACTAATTAGCAATTAAATATATAAGATTCACCACAAAGAATGCCAGCAGACATAGCAGTAAAAGGAAATTATAGATCACAATTAACATCCTAAGTAAATAGCATTTTACACAATATACAATAGTTTTGTATGATTATTTTAAGTTATTAAACAATGTGGTCGTTAAGTGTTTATGTAAGGAATTGGTTGTTGATATAGTTGCACACATACCCGTTTAATGCAAATTTAATTTTATAAAGTGTAAGGTTTAGGCTGTCACAATGTAATCGTAAACATGGACAAATAAGGTGCAACTTTTAAGGAGGCTTCCGGTAGGTTTTTTAAAAGGAACTAATTGGGTCGTCTTTGGAATCTTATATCGTAAGATAGAATAAGGGGTCACATGCTCAAATGTATGACATAAAGCTCGAAATTCAAATAAATCAAGTAATATTACTTTTGGTTCAAAAACTACAATTTTGTGCAACTTTAATCTATTATATTTTGTGGTATACAACAATTATGTCAACTAACACTAATGTGCAAAAACTACGTCCTTGTCCTATCCATAAGCCAATAACCAAGCAACAGTGACTGGAGGTTATCGTACACATCCTGCACACAACACAAAAACTTATCTTATCTTAAAAAATATCATAATATTATACAAAATAAGCTCAAAGGATGTAGTAAAAGATATGCATGCCTGTTATTATTTACGCAGGGGGCTTATGTGGTAAAGCTGCATTTGTTATAAATTACATCCTATTTAACAGATATATACAACAATAGCAAAAAAATATAACAGAAATCATTTAACGTAGCCATTGCCAAATCAAAATGATTGTCAAAACAAACCAAATATCCAAACGTATAGTTTAAACACAATAAATCAAGCTAAACATGACAACTGACGTTATCTCTGATATTGGCAGCATCGTTTTATTGAGCCAAACACTTGAGTTACGGCCTTATTGCTGATCAAGTGGAAATAGAGATGGAAATTCACCCTGAAGCAGAATCGGATGCGACATTTCTGAAACAGTACATCAGGTACTCAATATAAGCGATGGCTGTCATTTGAACTTCATACAACAATTATGCAAAACAATACCTTGTTCTTCTTTTTCTTGTCAGACGCGACGGATGAGGTTTCTTTAGAATCAAAATCATCAAGATCATTCCTGCGACCACCAAGCGATTTACAAAATGTAAGTTACTTGATTATCGAGAGTTATAGCTTTTAAATGTATGTAGAGTGAACATAAACACTATGAGAATAACCTAGCATGTTTTCCTTCCTCAACAGGTTTAGCCGGGGTAGAAACCGTTGGCTCCTTCACCAAACACTTCAACAAATTACTTTTTAAGGGTAACGAGCTATCTGGCGTGGAATCTTCATGCTCATCAACGTCTAATACCGAAATCACTCTCCAACATGTGAAACTCTCAAAATTGACATGCTCAAAATAAGTGTTGCTTTTGAGCTCCAATATTGGGTGAGTACCAATGAGAGCTGTCAACGCGCGAGGTAATTCTGCACTCTCTCTAGCAGTATGTAATACACATAGCATTAGGCTCAGTTCAACCTGTATGTTTATAAACACAATAACTATACTTGTTCATCAACATGTGCGATTGAATCGGCCGAGCACTTAACTAACTCCCTCGCCGTCTCATCAAATAACATAATCACAACTGATGACGTAGGGTCAGAAACCTCCAACTCCAATCTAAACCTAAAAACACCCACACATTTTACATTTTACTCTACGGGCTTCTCACATGAATCACAATAGAACCTGCCTTCTTTCTCGCAACCTTTTTTGCACTTGTCACCACCACAATGTGGGAAGTTCCAACCCCTCTTCCTCCTTATGTTGTCTATGGGAACCTTGCAGTGAAAAGTAGAACTCTGCATATAGTAACACGGGAAAAAGTAAGAAATATTAATAGGCAACGAATGTACAACATATAAAACCAAACAAAGCTTACATCTTGTGACCTATTACGTGCCCATAGTAGCAAGTTTTCTAATGTCCCATCTTTGGGCTCAGTGTGATCAACAACCAACATCTCCCGCCCACCTTCGGCAGCACTGAATCACAAACAAAATGAATGTTATAATTTACAATAAGTACTCATAAACCATAAATACATGCAAAAATTCATAGACTAACCGACCTGTTTTCCCCCATAAGAGCTTGTATGGCAGGGATGGCATCATCATCGAGTATTATAGTCGAGGACGAACTCGAAATATACAACTTATCTATAAGGCAATCACCATATGCAGTCATTTAAATAATGAACTTTAATTCCAGTTTTTTCTTTTAACATACGTTTACTTGTGTCTTTATTTTTTTGTTGTTTCTTTTTTTTATATGTTTCGTATGCGAACATCCTTACTATTATAAGTTCTCGGTATCAGGCAGGTCAAAACCACATCATAAACGCCAGCCCGGAAGGTTCTCTTCTCAATCAAACATTCGCCCAAAGCTCCCCATAAGGTAACTCTAACTTATTCTCCCCTACATATACAAATGTAATTGTTACTTTTTAAAAATATATATATACTATTAGAACACAAAAAAAAAATATGAGTTAGCAGATTATAACATGCATTCGGTTGACCAACTTGAAATCGATACATCTCGAGCCTGAACGTTGAAAAACCATCCTCCCAACATGTTGCACATAACCAGCTATATCTGCATAGCAGTAAATCAATATAGATATCAACCTAGGTACCAATGGATTACATCATAATTTGAAAAAAATTACATATAGATGCTAACCAATCATGTATTTGTTGTGGGTGATTTCAAGGTTTGGAATATCCACCATCTCAAACGGATATCTCACAAAGCCATTCGATTTCACATCCGCCCTTCGCACTACAATTCCGCCGTCAAATTCCAGAATGAAAGCTCCATTCTCGATGACATGGAATTCATCCTTATTAGGCTGCACATCAATGTTTCTGACTGAGTACATGGACCCCTCTTTCAGTTTTAGAAAATAGTGAGCCACATTCGCCTTTGCCGTACAGTGCATTATATTACCCTACAACAAATAGTATGAGGATGCAATTCAACTAATAGTTTTTGTTTATTTTGTTAATCTACAGGAGTATGATGTAACAAATAATCAGCATACCATAACATCTGAAACTATGAAATCGGTACTCAAATAACGGCCAGTCGTAGCATTAACATCCCACGACCTGCATAGCATCACCATAATTGTGCTAGTAACACCAACATCTAAATCTTTTAGAAATAGATCACCCTTCGATTTTGCAGCAACCGCCTTTTGAGTTGGCACAACCAACACAGATGTATCATCCTCATCAAGCTGACTATCAAGTTGTAGCTGTTCAGGATCAATTACTACATTTTTTTTGTTCTTGTATGAAGAACGGGTTCTAACTGCATTAGGCGTTTGAGGTTTCACCTTGATTGGAGTTTGGGCCTGTGCAGTATCAACATGGACAGCCTTTTTGGATTTCAAATCCAACTGAGAGTGGGAAGGAGAACAAATCATATTGCAAACAATAATAAATTCATGTACAATGAAAGCAAAGCAGGTACGATTAGAGGGAAAGCAACCTGGAATTTATAAGGTCGATCATACGCTGAGTCGATTGAAAACGGAACGCAGGCAACAGAAAAGTTGCTATTAAATAAAAACATTGATTCGTGTTTAATTTGACACTCTTTATTAACCTTGCGTTCTGTAACCTGCAAGAAGATTAAGAAACGTACGATTTTGGCTATGAAAAGATGGGTTTGTGTATGAGTTGCTGGGTCATTAATATAGACAATTACTGTCATTGCAACTGAATCTTATATTATATAAGATATTTGATTCAAGAGTGATTGAGATTTCTATATTTATTTGATTGACATATATCTCTGACTAATACGTTACCGAAACAAACAGAATGCAACTTTTCATTTCTACATCTTTAAAATGGTTCATAACTACTTTTTTTTTTCTCTTTTTTTTAACTTAGAGCAAATGAATAAAAAGTAAGGTGTTTTGTTAGTTATTTCTTGAATGGGTCGGGCTTGGGTCAATATTAGTCTTGTAAGGTTTATTAAAAAGTCTTGTAAGTTTTATCTTAACCTGAGCCTATTATCATTTATTTAGTTCGTGTCTAACTTGCATTCTCGTGTATATATTCTGACGTGAATTATTTGTTTTCTGAATAAATAATAATTTCGTAATAATTGAATTAATACTGTTATTTATTATTCGAATAAATAGTTACACAATGTTTAAATAAAAGTTGTCATCGTACGTAATTAATGTTCGTGGACTTTTAAGGCGGGTTTTACAATTCTTCCCCTCTAAAAAATAATTCTTCCTCGAATTAAGGATGCGAAAATGCTGTGGTTTTACAATTCTTACCCTCTAAAAAGGAGAAATTTGTCCTCGAATTAAAGGTAATAAGCTGATGAATTTATATAAGATGGGAAACACACATAGGCTGAAAGAATATGAAAGCTGAAAGGACATATGAGCTGAAAGATAATTCGTCCTCGAATCAAGACATAACTATTGCTGAAAGGTATAAACATGACATGACTGACGTGAACATGGGATGTGACATGGCTGAAGAGAACATGGAACATAACATGACTGAAAGAACTTAATGAATTATTGAAGTAAAAGGATGAGAGGTCCGGATGGACTCCTCCGTTTCGAGTGGCCTACCGCTCGAAACGATTCCTTCAAAGGTCTAAACATAATAATAATAAAAAATTCTTGGTCCTGATGACCCTGTCCTGATGAATGCTGAATAGTTTCTGGTTCTATACTTAAGATGGATTTTCTGAATATGATATAATGAATAAGCTATAGCATGTAGGATACATGAAACGGTACGTATAAATATCTTGAAAAGATAACATTTATATCTCTGATCAAGTTGCTGAAAATATATAGGGGCGAACTACGTGAACAATTATGAACGTGCTACGTGAGAAATTATGAACGTGGTTCACGATTATATGAGGAACGCTGGCATGGAATATATTGTGAACGTGATATGTGGAACATACTGTGAACGTGATACTAGGACATATCATGAATATATGTTGACTGAGGAAAGAATGCCAAACAATACAGCTTGAGACGTGAAATGTCTGCCTGGGTATGGAGAAGTTGTGCTAACTTTAGTCTGATTTCTCAAACTTTTTATGACCGTATTCAGTAACAGACTGTGAAACGTATCGTGAAATAGAACAAAAATCTGAACATGAACAATGTCATGAACACGAATGTGAACTTAAATCATGAGATAGCACAAATATGGACTGAAATAATATCATAATGCGAGCGTGAGACGCAACCGTGAAGATGAACATAAAAGTAAAGTAAACATGAACGTACACGTGATCGTGAACATGAATTCTGTCTGATATGATGGTCGATGGAATACCTTGAAATCTTGAGATTTATTGTTTAATTTCCTACCGATCTACTACTGCGTAATCCTTTCGGATGAAAGAGAATGTATAGGCTGGGTTAATTGGTCCAATGACTTAGATAGTATCATACTTCTCTTGAGTCTGTGGTATCTGATAACAAATTCCATGGAATCTTGTCTCATTTCTGTTCAGAAAATTCTAATGGTTGTAATAACTCACTACCATGTCGGCGTTCTATCTTGAACCTGCTGGCATGTCAGGCATCTAGATATGAACATAGCTGCATTAATGTGTTACACTGTTTCTATCATAATTTTACTTGGGATTATGGTAAATTTTGGTGGAGTCTGGGTGAATAGTCATGAAAGAATTATGAATCCCGGTAATTTAGATCTCTCCTAGAGTAGGATCTTATGGAATACAAAATTTTAGTGTATGTCCCCTCCTTTATGTGTAAGCTTAGTCATGGAATGTTAATCGTGAGAAATGTCAGAAATTTATGCGGTAGTGGTCAACTGAATTCTATAAAAAAAAACTTCGTACTTTCGTCACCCACGTCGGCTTGACCATCAGGTGATGGCCTTCACTTTTGTAGGATTATCTGAAATTTCTTTCTGCTGAAATATGATGGTTCAGAAATGCCACCTTGTTCATCTAGGATTTACATCTGGGAAGCTGCGTATATAAAATTTTCTCATGTTGGGGAATCTTTACCACTGTGAGAAGATGATTCTCGTGTCTTCTCTAGAGTTTAGCAGATCAGAATGTTATCCATGGTTATACTAACGATATTGTCTGAAAAATTCATGGAAAATTTTATTCATCAATTTCATACTATAGCTGGAGCATTTGAGAGCTCATAAGTATAACTCAAGATTTTATAGAGACTATAACGCACGTAAAAGCAGTCTTGGAACATATTTTTCTTTCTCTTACCACTGATGGTAGCATGATCGGGAATCGTTCTGAAAAAATGTTCAAGACATCGTAGCAGATTAGATAGACCTATACGTGAGATGAACATCGATTAAGAATGGTGATCCTGTAAAAAAAATTTGGTGGTCGATACATGATCTCGTGTTACTGGCCTTCTTCCTGATAGACAGAAAACGGTGCACCTTCTAGTGGTGTGCTAGGGCGATTAAAGCCTCGTGCCGGTAACTCTTGTAGCAAATGCTACAACTCTTTTAACTCAGTTGAAGCCCTGCAATAAAGAGTTTTGAAAACAGGTTCTGTTTTTTAGACAAGCTCAATGTTAAATTATGTCTCGTAATTAGGAATGAATTTCTAAAAAACTTTCTGGAATGACATCTGGAAACTCTAGAATAATCTGCTGATCATGAATTTAAGGGACTTCAGAAGTTGATTTATAATTGGCAGCTATAAGTCTTCGTAGCTTTGGGCTGATTAATTACGCACTTGTAAGGCAGAAACAATTTGTACTGATTTTTATGGTAGAAAATATAATGAATATATTTGGAATTTAGTAAGACGGATCTCGGCGTTGACTGAAAAGTAAACCTTATTAAATATGGGTGATACTGTGGAGTCTTTTCTGGCTGGGAGGTAGGTAATACCTGATTTAAGATAAAGCTGACATATGAATACGTGAAGTAAACGTGGC
This sequence comes from Glebionis coronaria, assembly GCA_025667525.1. Taxonomy (NCBI): domain Eukaryota; kingdom Viridiplantae; phylum Streptophyta; class Magnoliopsida; order Asterales; family Asteraceae; genus Glebionis; species Glebionis coronaria. The sequence goes on from JANFOE010000522.1 coordinate 103,424, forward strand.
AGAGCTCGCTGAATGTGTTCGTCTGTAACCTCACAGAATGAACACTGTGTGTCTAACCTGAATAACACACCAGTGGTGGTAACTAGATCTTTAATGGTCTGACCTATGTGTGTCGTGACAAAAGGGGTATACCCCCTTGGAGGGTACCCTGAATTACTGAGGACCTCGTTTAGAATGCATACTGGAATTATGAGTCTTGAGTCGTGCCTTGAGAATGTATTCGTATGACATGTATCATGACTGGTATCATGACTGGTATCCTGACACGTGTCTTCTGAAATGATACTTGAGACCTGTGTCTTGACTGATATTTTGACACGTGTTTTAGTAGGTGAGTCTAAATAAGGTTAAGATTTTCTGGTAACTACTAGGGTTGGAGGACCGGTTAGACTGCTGACCTCTGTATTTCTGGTCACCTCTGTTCCGGAGTTCCGATAGTTACTGACTGGTTAGTTATTAGCACGGTGGTTGTCACTACCGCCTTATCTGTTAGTTTCACGACGGCCATTATCATGACCGTGATTCATTAATTTTTCTGCTGAGTGGCCGGCTGGTTACCGGTTCCCACTCTTCTGACTGAAAGATTAGCTGAGTGAAGTGTGACATCCAACTGAGGAATTAAAGCATGGAATGGGATTGTCGCGTCTGATGGTTGAATTATATTCCTGTCAAAAATTTCAACTTTATAGTTTCTGTCCTTGCTCTTGAAGAGTCTTCATAGTATAATAGTATCAGCATCTTGGGGTATCTCCAAAGTATCAGCAGCATTAGCATTCGTGAGGTCTCCAAAATATTAGCAGCAACGGTATCTGGTGAAATCTTCAACTCTCGAGCAGCATCAGCATCTGGTAGAGTATCGACAAGTGGAAACGCCTGAGATGGTTGAGGATTGAGTACAATACATGTAAAACCCGCATGCTTTTACAATGAATAGTACCCTTAAGATCGTACGTACTAGATTTAAACTTTCCTTTTATTGTATGTTTACGTTCACGTATAAGAATTTTAAGTATTACGTACGTGTTAGAACACGATAAGTATTTATTACGTATGAACACACAATAATTATTCAAACAATAATTAATCACGAACATGCGATCATGAAATCATGAACGTAAATTAATCACGGGCTAATATTAATTACGTATATATATTTATTACGAACACGAATAAATATATTAAGTCACGGTTAATAATTAACTATAACACATAAAACACGAACACGAACGAACACTAAAATATTTAGACTCGGAAAAGGTACGGGTTACCCCGTGTGGGGCCCCTACCCGCGGCTACACCAAGAGGATGGGCCAAGCCCATCTAATTTTTACTAACAAGGGGTTAAGGTAAAATCTTTAGTCATTTTTCACATTACAGTAAAATAACAAAAACCTAAAAAGTTTCTTCTCCTTCCTTCTTGCTCCTTTTGGCCGCCGGATATACAACACACAAGGGAGGTGTTCGGTTGATTTTAGATCTTGAATTTTGTGCAAGCATTTGTGTGTGTTCATCCTCGTTTGATCCACGCATTCGGTATACCTTTTTAATCCTTTTCTTTTATGTTTTGATTTAATAAATTACATAAGATCATGATGTTTTTAAAAAAAGCTAATTAAAAACATTAATTAAACATGTAAATGGTTATGTGGTAAATCAAAACAAGGGATTTAGGGGTGTTTGATGTGGCCGACACCTAAACCGAACCCCCTAGGGGTCTCGGTTTGGCTTATGAACCACCACCAAGACCTCATGGTCTCGGTTTGGTGGTGTGGGTCCCACGGCAGCAGCAGACAGGGGGAAACCCCGAAGTGGTTCGGGGTATGTTGTCGATTACGGGTCCGGTTCATAGTTTCTAGTCACGATACGGTTCATTGTTTATGTTAAGGTTTATGATTTTAATAGTTATATGTTAAAGATTAAATTAATAAAGATGACAAAATTAATTTAATAAACATGACTTAGGTTATAATTTAATTATTAGATCATGAATTTTAACCTAAGTATTAATTTAATTAGACTTAATAATTAATTAATTATTAAAAACCATGACTATAATTAATTAATTAACATGACTTAGGTTATATTATTAATAATTAATAATACATGTTTTAACCTAAGTATTTAAATTTATTTAATCAAAAACATGATATATTTAATTAAATACTTTTAACCTATAGTTTATTTAAATTACATGTAATAATTAATAAACTATACCTTATATCAATATGACTTAGAAAAATAATCAGAAAACACTTAAGCTTATATAATTAGCTTATTGAACCAGCTTATATCTAATTATGGAAACTTTCTATTTTTAGAAACTTATTTCATTAAGGCAGCTAATCTATTTATGGAAACTTTTTATTTTTAGAAACTTATCTATTTTAAGCAGTAATTCTATTTTTAAAAACTTTCTATTTTTGGAAACTTTCTATTTTTGGAAACTTTCTATTTTTGAAAACTTTCTATTTTTGGTAACTTTCTATTTTTGGTAACTTTCTATTTTTGGAAACTTTCTATTTTAGGAAACCTGCTATTTTTAGAAAGTTACTTATTATTACACAGTAAGTATAATAATACATGAAATAAAAGTAATACTTAATCAGAATAGACAGAATATAAGATAAACACAGTTTAAAGCTTAAAACAGTAAAACATGACATGAACGTATAAAATAAGCTAAGACATGACATAAAACCAGTTACGTATTTAGTAAGCAGATACTTATACACGTATGTATTTATGTAGCATTAGTGATACCGAAGTAGGACTCTCTTCCGTTCGTCTTCTTCGTTCACTGGACATAAGGTACGGATTCCCGTCCTTTCAGTATGGACATTCTTTCCTTATTAGGATTTCCCATATGCAGCCAACTGTTTTCCCATAGTATAAGTTTATATGTTTGATTTGCTTATGTTTAATTTAGAATACCTATAGCCATACACATGCATGACCAATTTCACCTAGTTATGGAGGTACCATAACCATAACACTAGAGGCACTGGTGTTATGACTTCCCCACGGCGGAGTGATTGCTCGTGGCGTCCCTTCAGCTTTTGGCCATATTATTATATTTATCATGTGGGGCGTATGGGTGCATCCTAGGTACATGTTTTCAAGCAGATTACTCAGTGTGAATGTGGTGTGTGGCCTTGCATCCTTCACAAGGAGCTGATCCCTCCTACCTAAACCAGTATATTAAATTAGAGGCAGCCCCTCTAATTTGCATGATGAGGTCACCCCTCCAAGTATTCATGCACGGTGGATTTTCATGACCTATATTGGCTAATGGTATAATATGTTAAGCAGTTTTTATAAGATAAACATAAGGCTTTTCAAACTATAAAACCAGTTTTATCAAGACTTAACCGGGTTATTCGGGACTTAGTTTCTTCCGCTGTTATATGCTTATAGGCTCATATTGTTCATGCTTTATTGTACATCCGTGCACTGAGCGTATTGCTCAGCCGTTTTCCTTTCTATGTTCCCAAAACGGCAGGTACTCAGGGATGCTCGTAGACTTTAAGCGTACGTGCATATGGACTGGAAGCTTTCTAGCCTTTCTTTACTTTATGCATTATCTTTACTTTGATACTCTTTCCATGGACATTGTTTATTCCTTTCATTTACAGTACTTATGTTTGTGTATGATGAGCTTTACTTTTGGACTACCGATGTGTGATTCTGGTATTTTCCTTTTATGGTCATGTAATGTTTTAAACATTTATCCTTGTATGCTTTTATGACACGCCATAATTACGCGTGACATTCCATTATCAAAATGGGGTGTTACAATTATGGTATCAGAGCCAAGGCTTCGACTTGTAGGCTCTCAAAATATGACTTGTGATTAGTGGGTAGTCACTATGGTCTTCCTAGAACTGACAATCGTTTTCATGCATTCATCATTTTTATGCATACATATATATGTCATTATCACAGGTTTATGACTAAGTAATGGTTGGTACAGGACTGGCCCTATTTATTCGCATGTGTTTTATCGAAACTTTTAAATTTGGGACCGACCCATAGGCGTCCCCTCGCCATGTCTTTTATTTTGGGTGAACTGACCATAGGCGTTCACTCTCGAGCATACAAAAGTTTTCATAAAACTGCATCATGCATTTATACAAAAAATTTCTTGCATAAAATTTTTCTCTTGGTTTATTGGTATAAATTTTTTTCATGTATTTATATATATTTTATGTTTTGATCTGTTTAATCATATGTTTTATGTTATACTGTCAGATGGTTCTCACACGCGAGCAGGAACAACTCAATGCAGCAATCCAAGCTGCAATGCAAGCTTTGTTTCCTCAACTGAGGAATGACATCAGGGCTGAGGTTCAAGCTGCCAACAATCAACAGCATAACCAAGCACCTCCTCCTTCTCCTCCAGTGATATTGGCAATATGGCTGGAGAGATTCAACAAGCTCCGTCCTCGAGCTTTCAAGAAAACAGATAGCCCAGTGACGCTGAAAGCTGGTTGGCTCACATCGAGAAGATTTTCAATGCTATGGGTTGTGACCCCGTGTTCAAGGCGAGGTTGGCATGATACCGGTTCAAAGGCGATGTGTTAAATTGGTGGTTAGCATTGAAGCAGTCTGAGGGAGGTGACGATTGGGTGGCTGGTTTTACATGGGCTCAGTTCAAAGATAGGGTGATGGAGCAGTTCTTTCCCAAGGCTGAGCAAGACAAGCTCAAGAGGGAGTACCATAGGATCTGATAGAGAGCTGGGGAGAATAGCAATGAGTTTATGTAGCGCTTTCTTCGCTTAGCTGGTTTCCTTGGTGCAGCAGCAGGTACTCCTAAAGAGCAGGAACACCATTTTAGGTGGGCTCTTCGCACATCGGTCGCAAACAATCTGGTGTGTGCTACGTTCAACACTGTAGCACAAGTGGCCGATGCGGCACGTAAGCTGGAGATGCTGCATGAGAGAGATGAGTTCGGGGAAGTTGAGAAACCCGACAAGAGGTAAACATTTGTATTCAAGCGGTGACCAATCCGTATTCTTTCTATATATGTCAATTATTCATCTCTTAAATTGTATCTTCCAGGCAGAAAACTGGGGACCGGTCTCAGACGGTTACTCAGCAGCAGCCTCCTCGGCCCAAGGGAAACGATCAGACTAACGACCGTTCTGCTATGGATACGTGTGGCGGTAATGATAATTACCGTAACAACGCTGGAAACTCCAACGGTAACAGGTCCTAATACTTACGCATTTTCTTATGATTTCATGTTATAACTCATAATTCTGACACTTTATCAAATCTTCCACCAGGAACCATGGAAACGGTAGGGACCAGAACCAGAGAGGTTCACAGCCTAGCCGTCCAGCTATCACTGGTATTCAATCTTACGATTATTCGCATTGTCCTTTGTACCCTATTATCATGTCTCATGTAAAATGTTTTATCAGGTCCTCAGCCAGCCAGAGCACCTGCTGGAGGATATACTCATCCTCTTTGCTCTACGTGCCACCGTAGGCACCCAGGGCCATGTCGTCGTAACACGGACGCATGCTTCAAGTGTGGTCTTCCTGGCCATATCATGAAGGATTGCCGTAAGGGCGAGATGGAGGGCACATCGGGACATGCTGATACCAAGCTGCCTCCTACCACTGGACGTGTCTACACGACATCTCGAGACCAGGCCAACAAGTCTATAGGTACCATCACTAGAATCTTGTATATGTATGGTTAAGCTGCGTGTGTTCTTTTCGATACGGGTGCTACTCACTCGGTCATTTCTACTGCCTATGCTAAGAACATTAGGATGCTCCCCATGCCACTAGAGAATAGACTTACTATTTCCACGCCTTTGAGGGACTCTGTATTAATCACCCATGTATACAAGAGTCTCCCCCTAGAATTTGATGATAAGGTTCGTCCTGTTGATGCACTTCCGCTGGACATGAATGACTTTGACATGATTTTGGGCATGGATTGGCTATCCAAGCATCATGCTACCATAGACTGCCATTCATATCGAGTTATCTTCGGTGATGTTAATGCACCAGAGTACATTCATAACGGGTTCGTACCCGGACGGTCTGTACAAATCATATCTACCCTACAAGCGCGTGCACTACTGTCACACGTCTGCGAGGGTTATCTAGCTACGGTTCACGACATGGATGTTGAATCTCCATCAATTCAGGATCAACCAATAGTGTCGGAATTCCAAGATGTATTTCCAGAATAACTTCCGGGCATACCACCTGCACAAGAAGTGGAATTCAATATCGAGCTTATCCCAGGAGCAGAACCAATCTCCAAAGCTCCTTATCGCATGGCTCCCATAGAGTTAAAGGAGCTGAAGGATCAACTACAAGAACTTCTAGAACGAGGTTTTATTCAACCGAGCGCATCTCCATGGGGCTCACCGGTCTTGTTTGTTAAGAAGAAGGACGGCAGTATGCATCTTTGCATAGACTATCGCGAGCTCAACAAGATTACTATCCGGAATAGGTATCCACTGCCGCGTATAGACGATCTGCTTGACCAACTACAAGGGGCCAAACACTTCTCCAAGATTGATCTTAGGTCAGGCTATCATCAGCTACGGGTTAAGGAGAAGGACATCGCCAAGACTGCTTTTCGTACCCGCTATGGCCACTACAAATTTGTAGTTATGCCATTCGGCCTGACCAATGCTCCAGTAGTGTTCATGGACTTGATGAACAGAATCTTCCATGAATTTCTGGACAAGTTCGTCATGTCTTCATCGATGACATCCTGATTTTCTCAAAGTCCAAGGAGGAACACGAAGACCATCTTCGTACAGTACTACAGATTCTTCGCCAGAAGCAGCTGTATGCTAAATTCTCCAAATGTGAGTTCTGGTTAGACAAGGTGGCATTCTTAGGTCACATTTTATCAGCAGAAGGAATCACTATGGATCCAGCGAAGGTTGAGGCCATTACTAAGTGGCCGAGGCCGACATCAGCGACAGAAGTCCGCAGTATCTTAGGCTTAGCTGGCTATTACCGTAGGTTCGTGGAGAATTTTTCCCGCTTAGCACTACCATTGACCAAACTGATGCGGAAAGGGGAGAAATTCGTCTGGACTGAAGAACGAGAGAAGAGCTTTGAAGACCTGAAGCAGAAGCTAGTATCTGCACCTATTCTTACTCTCCCATCTGGTACGAGTGGATTTCAAATCTATAGTCATGCATCGGGGAAGGGACTTGGCTGTGTTCTCATGCAACATGGGAAAGTGATCGCGTACGCTTCACGACAGCTTAAGCCTTATGAAGAAAATTACCCTACGCATGACTTAGAACTTGTTGCAGTCGTGTTTGCATTGAAGATATGGAGGCACTATTTATATGGAGAATCATGTGACATTTCCACGGACCACAAGAGCTTGAAGTATATCTTTACTCAACGTGAATTGAACATGAGACAGAGGAGATGGTTAGGGCTGTTGAAGGATTATGACATTAATCTACAGTATCATCCCGAAAAGGCAAATGTAGTAGCAGATGCTCTTAGCAGGAAGTCCAGAATGATCAACGACATTAAAATTGAGGAGGAAATCATAAGAGACTTGGAGCGACTAGACATCGAGATCATGGTACGTGGACAACACGGTTACTGGGCTAATCTTAGAGTAGAACCTGAGTTACTCTTTAATATCAAGGAAGCTCAGAAAGATGATGGAGAAATCTGGGCTATAGTTCAGAATTTGGAGAAACAGATGGAATTCAGAGTAGATGTAGACGGTATCGTATGGCAGGGCACGAGACTTTGTGTTCCTGATGACCAAGAACTCCGGGAAGCCTTGTTAGCGGAAGCTCATAGCTCCCCATTCTCTATACATCCTGGTTCGACTAAGATGTACCACGACATCAAGCAGTACTTTTGGTGGAGTGGTATGAAACAGGATGTTGCCACTTACGTCTCCAAATGTCTTACCTGTCAGCAGGTTAAGATCGAGCATCAGCGATCTGGCGGTCTCCTTCAACCGTTAGATATTCCAGAGTGGAAGTAGGACAAAATCACCATGGATTTTGTTACGGGTCTTCCGCCTACCAAGAGGAAGCACGATGCAATTTGGGTTATCGTAGATCGACTTACCAAATCAGCTCATTTCTTACCGATCCGCAAGGAAGATCCGGTCTGTAAACTCGCCGATACGTATAGAAGAGAGATCATGAGACTCCACGGTGCTCCATCCAGCATCGTCTCAGACAGAGATCCTCGATTTACTTCGCGATTTTGGAAGAGTCTGTAGAAAGCTTGGGGTACACAACTTAAGCTTAGCACGGCTTTTCATCCTCAAACGGACGGGCAGTCGGAGCGAACGATTCAGACATTGGAAGACATGTTGAGGTCATGTGCATTGGAATGGACGGGTGATTGGGACGATTACATCTGTTTGGTGGAGTTTGCATACAACAACAGTTGGCACGCAAGTATCAAGTGTGCTCCTTTCGAGATGTTGTATGGCAGAAAGTGTCGCGCCCCAATCTGCTGGGATCAGGTTGGCGAGCGAACACTTGAAGGACCAGAAATCATAGAGATGACCAATGAAAGGATCGCAGTAGCTAAGCAGAAACTTCAGGAAGCACGGTCACGTCAGAAGAGTTACGCCGATAAGCATCGTAGGGACATACATTTTAACGTAGCAGATCACGTCTTCCTTAAGGTTTCGCCGGCACGTGGTGTTAGACGCTTCGGGATTAAAGGGAAGCTCAGTCCTCGTTTCATCGGACCGTTTGATATCATTGAACGAGTCGGTGAAGTATCTTACCGGTTAGCGTTACCTCCGCAACTTTCGCATGTACACAATGTGTTTCATGTGTCCTTACTCAGAGGGTACCAGTATCATCCCCTTCACATGGTTCAGTATCCACTGGAACAGATACGTGAAGATCTCACCTTCATAGAAGAACCCGAACGAGTTCTTGACAGACAAGAACGAGTCATGAGAAGGAAGACGATTCCATTCGTCAAAATCCTTTGGAGGGATCATACCGAGCGGGAAGCCACTTAGGAAACAGAGGAGTCTATCCGGGCTTCTTACCCTCATTTCATATTTTGAATTCGGGTATGTTCTTCTTTTCCAGTTTACTTTATCTATAATTCGGGGACGAATTATTCTTTTTAGGGGGGAAGAGTTGTAAAACCCGCCATGAATAGTACCCTTAAGATCATACGTACTAGATTTAAACATTCCTTTTATTGTATGTTTACGTTCACGTATAATAATTTTAGGTATTACATACGTGTTAGGACACAATAAGTATTTATTACGTATGAACACACAATAATTATTCAAACAATAATTAATCACGAACATGCGATCATAAAATCATGAACGTAAATTAATCACGAGCTAATATTAATTACGTATATATATTTATTACGAACACGAATAAATATATTAAGGCACGGTTAATAATGAACTAGAACACATAAAACACGAACACGATAAAACACGAACGAACACTAAAATATTTAGACTCGGAAAAGGTACGGGTTACCCCATGTGGGGCCCCTACCCGCGGCTACACCAAGAGGATGTGCCAAGCCCATCTAATTTTTACTAACAAGGGGTTAAGGTAAAATCTTTAGTCATTTTTCACATTACAATAAAATAACAAAAACCCTAAAAAGTTTCTTCTCCTTCCTTCTTGCTCCTTTTGGCCGCCGGATATACAACACATAAGGGAGGTGTTCTGTTGATTTTTGATCTTGAATTTTATGCAAGCATTTGTGTGTGTTCATCCTCGTTTGATCCACGCATTCGGTACACCTTTTTAATCCTTTTCTTTTATGTTTTGATTTAATAAATTACATTAGATCATGATGTTTTTAGAAAAGCTAATTAAAAACATTAATTAAACATGTAAATGGTTATGGGGTAAATTAAAACAAGGGATTTAGGGGTGTTTGATGTGGCCGACGCCTAAACCGAACCCCTAAGGGGTCTCAGTTTGGCTTGAACCACCACCGAGACCTCATGGTCTCGGTTTGGTGGTGTGGGTCCCACGACAGCAGCAAACAGGGGGAAACCCCGAAGTGGTTCGGGATATGGTGTCAATTCCGGTCCGGTTCATGGTTTCTAGTCACGATCCGGTTCATTGTTTATGTTAAGGTTTATGATTTTAATAGTTATATGTTAAAGATTAAATTAATAAAACATGACATAATTAATTTAATAAACATGACTTAGGTTATAATTTAATTATTAGATCATGAATTTTAACCTAAGTTTTTATTTTAATTAGACTTTATAATTAATTAATTATTAAAAACTATGACTATAATTAATTAATTAACATGACTTAGGTTATATTATTAATAATTAATAATACATGTTTTAACCTAAGTATTTAACTTTATTTAGTTAAAAACATGATATATTTAATTAAATACTTTTAACATATAGTTTATTTAAATTACATGTAATAATTAATAAACTATACCTTACATCAATATGACTTAGAAAAATAATCAGAAAACACTTAAGCTTATATAATTAGCTTATTGAACCAGCTTATATCTAATTATGGAAACTTTCTATTTTTAGAAATTTATTTAATTAAGGCAGCTAATCTATTTATGGAAACTTTCTATTTTTAGAAACGTATCTATTTTGAGCAGTAATTCTATTTTTGGAAACTTTCTATTTTTGGAAACTTTTTGTTTTTGGAAACTTTCTATTTTTGGAAACTTTCTATTTATGGTAACTTTCTATTTTTGGTAACTTTCTATTTTTGGAAACTTTCTGTTTTAGAAAACCTGCTCTTTTTAGAAAGTTACTTATTATTACATAGTAAGTATAATAATACATGAAATACAAGTAATACTTAATCAGAATAGACAGAATATAAGATAAACACAGTTTAAAGCTTAAATCAGTAAAACATGACATGAACGTATAAAATAAGCTAAGACATGACATAAAACCAGTTACGTATATAGTAAGCAGATACTTATACACGTATGTATTTATGTAGCATTAGTGATACCGAAGTAGGACTCTCTTCCGTTCGTCTTCTTCGTTCACTGGACATAAGGTACGGATTCCCGTCCTTTCAGTATGGATATTCTTTCCTTATTAGGATTTCCCGTATGCAGCCAACTGTTTTCCCGTAGTATAAGTTTATATGTTTGGTTTGCTTATGTTTAATTTAGAATACCTATAGCCATATACATGCATGACCAGTTTCACCTAGTTATGGAGGTACCATAACCATACCACTAGAGGCACTGGTGTTATGACTTCCCCACGGCGGAGTGATTGCTCGTGGCGTCCCTTCAGCTTTTGGCCATATTATTATATTTATCATGTAGGGCATATGTGTGCATCCTAGGTACATGTTTTCAAGCAGATTACTCAGTATGAATGTGGTGTGTGCCTTGCATCCTTCACAAGGAGCTGATCCCTCCTACCTAAACTAGTATATTAAATTAGAGGCAGCCCCTCTAATTTGCATGATGAGGTCACCCCTCCAAGTATTTATGCACGGTGGATTTTCATGACCTATATTAGCTAATGGTAGAATATGTTAAACAGTTTTTATAAGATAAACATAAGGCTTTTCAAACTATAAAACCAGTTTTACCAAGACTTAACCGGGTTATTCGGGACTTAGTTTCTTCCGTTGTTATATGCTTATAGGCTCATATTGTTCATGCTTTATTGTATATCCGTGCACTGAGCGTATTGCTCCGTCGTTTTCCTTTTTATGTTCCCAAAACGACAGGTACTCAGGGACGCTCGTAGACTTTAAGCGTACGTGCATATGGACTGGAAGCTTTCTAGCCTTTCTTTACTTTATGCATTATCTTTACTTTGATACTCTTTCCATGGACATTATTTAGTCCTTTCATTTACAGTATTTATGTTTGTGTGTGATGAGCTTTACTTTTGGACTACCGATGTGTGATTCCGGTATTTTCCTTTTATGGTCATGTAATGTTTTAAACATTTATCCTTGTATGCTTTGATGACACGCCATAATTACACGTGACATTCCATTATCAAAATGGGGTGTTACAATACACATGGAGTAAGGTACATAGAGTACACATGGACTACTACACATGGGTACACAATGAATACTGCACATGGAGCATAACTGAGACACTGATAGTAATTTATGGGATGATCGATACTGGTGTCAATTATCTGACATGATCAAAAGAAATAAATTGATTTAAACGATAGCAAACTAGACTGAAACGAGTTACATGATAGCCTGGCAATTCCTGTGTAGACTTAATGTTGGTTGTATAAGGAGCTCAAACTATGATTAAACGGAATTTCATCAATGGCCAGCTGAAGATATGATTGATGAAGACCAAACATGATTTATCATGAAAAAAGGATTTTACTGAAATCCTTTTGTGTCTTGGCATGAAAACATTATCACTCTACTGAACATAAAACCCTCGTAAGGAGACATGAAATTGAATCAGCGTGAAAACGATATCAACTTGAGATTGTGAGAACTGGATTATTAAAAAAAGACTATAAGAGTATGATCAACTGAGGTTTTAGAACAACTGGTGTGGATGGCTGTGGTTAAATCCACCAAATTCGAATGAGAATACATGTGACTAAGTATGGACGATTATGGTTCAATCCATACTTGTCAAAACTTTACGAGAACTGTCATGTATAGAAATTTACAATCTGGGACTAAATATGGATGGCTGTAGTCCAATCCATACCAGTCAAAACATCAACCAAACATCATGATATGAACAAAGGTGAACTATGGGTCGGTTCATAAAACAACTATCGTCTGAAACATGAAATTTGACCTGAACAATGGTGAACGTATATGGGCTGGTTCACCAAGTAATATTTGACTGAAAACATGAATCTGACATGAGTAAGGATGAACGCCTATGGGTCGGTTCACTAATACAAAATCTGAAAGGGCAAGGGTAAACGCCTATGAGTCGGTTCACCAAAACAAAATTCGAATGAAAAGCACATGCGACTAAATATGACCAGTCCTGTACCAACCTTTTACTTAGTCAAAAACTATAAGAAAGATGACTGATAAATGAAGAAAACTGACTGATAAATGCATGAGAAACATGAAAATTATCAACGCCAAAATCTAGGAAGTTCCTAGTGACTACCCACTAGTCACATGTCAAGTTTTAGAGCTTACAGGTCGAACCTATAGCTCTGATACCATAATTGTAACACCCCACTTGGATAAGTGGACCGTTACGTGTATTTATGGCGTGTCATCAAAGCATAAGGTAAATGTCCTACAACATTAACTGACCATAAAGGAAATACCGGAATCAAACATCGGTAATCCAAACATAAGCACAAAACATGAAGAGTAAATACTAAAGGAAAGGACTAAACAATGTCCAATAAGCAAAGCAAAGTCTTGTAAGTAGTGCATAAAGTAAGAAGTCTGGATAGCTTCCATCCAAATGCACATGCTCTCAGAATCCTAAGGGCGTCCCGGTGTACCTGCCATTAGAACATGAAAGGAACTACGGCTGAGCATAACGCATAGTGAACAGATATAAAGCATGATAAGAAATACTAAAATGAAGCAGATGATAAAATACTGAAGCTGTAAGACTGATAAGTAAATTGCAACAGAAATCTGTGTATAATCTGAAAAGTCTGATCTATAAATAGTAAAGCTGAACTATAACTGTTAAGGCTGAAAAACATACTTTTACTATATTTTAATTGCCAAGAGCTTATATAGGTCATGTGCTGTAACAACTGCTGCATGAATAAATAGAGGGGTGACCTCGTCATGCTGTAGAAGGGTGACCTCTAAATAATGTGCTGGTTGGAGGGATCAACTCCAATGTGAAGGATGTTGAGCACACATCACATTCACCTGATATGCTGTAAACTGATAACCTAGGATGCATCCATACGTCCCGCTGATAATACTGATAAAATTGGCCAAGCTGAATAAATGGGACGCTGCGAGAAATCACTCCCCCGCAGAGGAGTCACGACACCGGTGCCTCAAGTGTCATGGTTATGGTACCTCCGTAACTAGTACTAACTGATCATGCATGTATATAAAGCTCAGGTAGTTTAACATAGTTATAAAAATGATTACTGTAAAATTTATAATGTATACTAGGGAAAGCATTTGGCTACAGACGAGAAATCTTAATCATACATAGGAAAGGATATCCTTACCGAAGGACGGGAAATCTGTATAACCAATCGAATAAACGAAAGGGACAAATAATAATAGAGAGATAGGAATATCCGTACCTTAGCCAAACTTGACACCAAAACAAATTCCAAATTTATGTCCATTTATTCTCTCTATATACGAACACAAGATACATGATATTAACTGCTTTGCTTACTAGTAGCGATTTGATGTAAATTTTCTTACTAAACTTTTTATAATCATAAATGGCACTATTAGATATGACTTGTTTAAACACTAGTTACTAAATACATATGATAACATTTTGCCTTATGCTTTATCAAAATAGTAGTATTTATCATTTTTAAAAGCTTGATACTAAAATCATTTCCATAAGTTGTATGAGATAACAACAACACACAACTTCTTTTTCTTATGTTGAAAAAAAATTAAAGGATTCTCTGTTTTAATTTGTAAATACACACGTTTATATATCTCTCAATTATGGCCTCGTTTTGGACCAAGCATGCATAATCTTTGAAAGGTGACTCACTATAAGGAATCTAGCGTTTTTAGGGTCATATGCATCAAACCATGAGTAATAAAGGTTTAATGTTAATGCATGCTTACCTCCGAATCAAAGGGAAAGGACAAATCAGAATCAAATACAAACATGAATCAACAAATCGAACATGAACGATAGCGCTGACGAGATGCTATCAAATTGAACCTCAACATTTACACATATACCAACAGATGCCAAGAACCATGCCCGCGGTGAACAAACACGAACCGTCTTCCCGAACATGGCACAATCAACCCTAACATGAGCAGACTCCTAACTCGAACTCAACTCTGCCGCGGTCATCAACTATAAAGGAACCCTGCCCGAATGAGTTGTCATAATCGACATGAACTCGATCTATCGCGTGTTATCGAACCAACCCGAAAACAAAATCAAACAAGAACGAGTGAAACCGATAATCATGTGATGTACTAATATGTGACACCCTAGGCAAATCCCACATCGGCTTTGACCAGGAGAGATCCATCGTTCATAAGATAACAGTCGCCTTCTCATGACACAACACGTTTTGTGGTATACTACAAGTGGGGTTCTTAGGAACTGGAAATTAAGCATGCTCATGTCAGAGTAGTACTAGGTTGGGTGACCAGCCAGAAAGTACTTACAAGAGGGCCACAGAGCAAAGCCGGTGAGCCTGCGGGTAAAAGCGAACAATATTGTAGTCTGAGTAGGCGGGATGTTACAAGTGGTATCAGAGCCACTTCTGAGCCGTTCGGGATGGTGGGGGCAAACCTCATCGAGGATGATGAGTCCCGAAGGAGAGCTGATTGTGACACCAAAGGTAAATCCTACATCGGTTGTGACCAGGAGAGATCCATTGTTCATAAGATAACAGTCGCCTTCTCATGACCCAACGCGTTTTATGGTCTACTGTAGGTGAGGTTCTTAGGAACTTGAAGTTAAGCGTGCTTATGTCAGAGTAGTATTAGGTTGGGTGACCAGCCGGGAAGTACTTATAAGAGGGCCACAAAGCAAAGCCGTGAGCCTGCGGGCAAAAGCGGACAATATTGTAGTTTGAGTAGGCGGGATGTTACATAATATACGCCAACAAAAGTCCGAACACTAATGCCACTGTGAATCCAACTTGGATTCTTCTATTCCAAGACCTCTTGATTATAAAAACGAATTACAACAGGAACTAGGCTTGGTTTTGTGTTAAGAGTTTCTTAAAGGAGTATCAAGGAGATGTTGATTATGTGGTTAATATTTCCATCAATATTGCCGTAATAAGAGGGCGTTTTAAAGAAGTTTTATGACTGAATATTTATTTACTATATTTGATTCGAGAGTGATTCAGATTTCTATATTTATTTGATTGACATATATCTCTGACTAATACGTTACCGAAACAAATGGAATGCAACTTTTCATTTCTACACTTTTAAAACGGTTCATAACTACTTTTTGTTTTTCTCTTTTTTTAACCTAGAGCAAATGAATAAAAAGTAAGGTGTTTTGTTAGTTATTTCTTGAATTGGTCGGGCTTGGGTCAATATCAGTCTTGTAAGGTTTATTAAAAAGTCTTGTAAGTTTTATCTTAACCTGAGCCTATTATCATTTATTTAGTTCATGTCTAACTTGCATTTTCGTGTATATATTCTAACGTGAATTATTTATTTTCTGAATAAATAATAATTTCTTAATAATTGAATTAAGACTATTATTTTTTATTTGAATAAATAGTTACGCAACGTTTAAATAAAAACTGTGATTGTACGTAATTAATGTTCGTGGACTTTTAAGGTGGGTTTTACATATAAATTAGGTCAAAATATGTATTTTCACTCTTTAGACATGTTTACCTAAACTAAACCCTTAAACCAAGTGTGAACTCATTGGAAACTTAAGACACAATGTCTAGGACCTAAATTAAGTTTACATCAGTAGCTAAGAGAAGGACAATCACATTTGCTAAGATTAAACCCTATATCATTAGAAAACCCTAATCTATAAATGTATACTTCCCATTTTCACATCAAACCTTTGTTAAACTTCAAACCAAGGACTCAAATCTCTTAAATAGAATTTCTAAACCCTAATTAAGCCCTAATAGTTCACTAATCACTTTCCTATGCCCTTAATCACCAAAAACACAAAACATAAGTTATAAGCCCTAGTTTTAGGATCCGGTTTTGTATTTTCCCTCCAAAACACATTTTCAAACCATTTCCCTCCATTCCAAGTTTGAAAACCTGATATTTATTCATCCTAATATATTTTAGGAGTGTTACAAGTAGGTGGATCACCTCCTTGCTTGCTACACATCACCATTCTTATCCTATGTATGCCATGACTTATTTCTAGCCACAAGGAAGGATTAGGATAAAGCTACAAGCTATGAACTTGTGTAGATCTTCACTAGCCTTCATTAGTCACTCCTCTATCCTTCTTACATGTTTGAATGCATAACTTGGAGGCTAAGGGTCAAAACAAGTATAAATAGGGGAGTATGTCTTCATTTGAAACTTGCACCCTGTTTCCTTGTATCTCATACCCATTCTCCATTTCCACCTCTATATACATGTTAAGACATCCCACAAGACTAATAATCAGGTCTAGAAGCTATCCATTGAAGCTATTGAAGCTTTGATAGCAAGTTGTGTTCATAAGAAGCCATAAGGAGCCATTTGGAGCTACCTAGGTAAATGTATGTTAACCAAGGATTTGATCTTGTTATATAGTTTATTTAGACTTTTTATAATGCCAAAATTATTTTAGAAAGATAATCCAAAAGAAATTAAGTCATTTCATCATTTTAAATGAAAGTTATAAGTTAAAGATGTCTTAAAACCCTAGTTTTGTAATTTACATAAAATAATGAGCAAAAACCCATTTCAAAAACTATAATTCTGAAGGAATGTTGTTATTATGATTATAAATGTTTTCGTAAACTTTTTTTCAAATCCTAGATCATTTGGATCATTTTTGAGCTTGTTATGTGATTTTTACAAGTTCAGGGACTAAAATTGTCAATTCTGAAACTATTTATCATTTTGGGCTAAAAGTGTCATTTTATGAAATTAAAAGCTATAATAATAAATGTCGTAAAGTTTGAGACCATAAGGTTAAATAATGAAGGTTTAAATTGCAATTTATGGAACTATATACTTAAAGGGTAAAAAGTGTATAAACACCAAACTATAACAACAAGGACCATTTTTGCCAATATTGAAACTCAGAATGTAATAAAATATATCGTGTCATGTTATTAGGGAGCTTTGTACAAAGATGTTCCATCTCGATATTACGTTCTGACTGAGTGGTTGGGTTTACGATTTAAAGTGCCCACGCTCCTCAAACGTTTATAGAATGGCTTCTGAGTATGATGGCCCGAACACTGATACTATTACTCCAAACTAGTTCAATCAAAGAATGTTAATTAAAGAGAATGAACTCGAGACTAACACTTGGTATATATGCATATTGTGTGTCAGTCCAGACCCCGTGAGAAGGTTGTGATTAGATAATCAAAAGACTCTGTAGGCTAAGGTGAGTTTATATCCTCACATTTTAAAAGCTTACAAACAATTTGAAAACCCGTGCGGGTGATATATGAAAAACTGGAATACAAGTGTTTTTGTATGCTGCCTATATGATTATTGACACTATGTTTACTTGTGGCCATCCAAAGACCCTTTTTAATCATGAACTGCTAATCATTTAATGAGCGCTAATATCATGAATAGTACTATTGGAGACTGACATCTCCTATCTGGGAAAGTCACACTTGCTAGCAGCTAATGGTCCATTCCTAATCTAAACAGATATACTTTATTTTGCATAACTCAGGATAGTCTGGCAATCTTCTTACTTAAGGGTAATTTGTTGAATTTTTCTGATAATGTCTAGTCGTGGGTCATGAGCTAGTGCAATAAGAATCGATGAATTTAAAACTGGGTGTATAACACTGTAGCCCGAGAGTCATACTTGTATTCAAATGATGTTTAAAACCTATAAATTCACTCAACCTTTGTGTTGAATTTAAGCATATATCTCAGGTGAATGAAGACTGGCGTGCTGTAGAGGGCGGTGTCTTGAATAAGTTATCATTCTATTATTAAAACTAGATCTTTAGGAAACCTGTGTTTGTACATCGTATGTACAGTTGTTTATTAAACTCTGATTTAAATAAATGAATGATAACATTTGTTTTATAAAAATGTCTTTTTGGCATTTTCTATTATTGTGACTATGATACTATGAAGTAATACATCAGATCAATGTTCCGCTGCGTAAAGGTAAAAATGGGGGGTGTTACAGATTGGCATCAGAGCTTGCAGTATAGAGAATAAGGTTTTCTTAAACTATAACTGAGATTTTAAAAATTCAAGACTATCAGCCATCAGCAGCGCCATCGTAAGATTTTTTATCTCTTTAGAAGCATATCTTATGTTATTATGTTATAAAAACTACAAGGATGTCTACTTCCAACTATATTCTCATCTCCGACGATGATGAAAGAGAAATTTTGATGTTCACTCCATCTTCCACAAATGTGCGTCTTTCGATTTGTCTTTTTACGATACCCCTGAATACAAGAATATTTCTCGCATCAAACTGAAGTGATGAATAGTACACCTTCACCTACGTCTCATTTTCTCTTACCTGGGGATCTTTATTCGTCTCCCAATCGAAGTCGCGAAGAGCCTTATGAAATTGAAGAGGTCTCTAGAGCACGGATTGTGGAAAAGCACGACAGGCAATTATCTGCAATTGCATGTCATCTCGATGCAATTTCCTTAGAAGCTTTCAGGAGAGTAGAAATTAATGCTAGAAATTTGATAAGAGAAGAACAGAAATTGAAGAGCAATTTACGCAGTTGGAATATAAAATGGATGTTACCTGACACCATAATATTAAACTGAGTAAAAGAATGCATCATTTTGAAGTAGCGATGGCAAGACCTGATAAGGAGAACGCTGAACTAAGAGAAGGACTCATGAGAACTGGGCTTAATTTAGAGTACTCATTGAAGATCTCAAAACTACTCAACAATCTGACTTCGGACATATTTTGCATAGAATTGAGGAGATTAAAATGAGAAATTAAGCTTAGAAATCTAGTCTTAGTTTGTAAAAATGTATAGTTTCCTTTATGTAACAGCGATGCTTATCGTGTAAATATGAAAGATACGTTGTTAATAAATAAAGAAGTGTGCCTTTGTTCTTGAAACTCTTGTCATTTTATCATCATTCATATTATGAATCCCCATATATGAAATTCCCAAAATAATGAGAACTCGATAATGACATATTAAATTTATTCCATACTCCACGTATGAAATTTTAATATCAAGGGTTATTATGTGGTAGGATGGCTCCTACAAGAGCATCAACATCTGCGACAATAAATATGACACCTGAAGAAATAAGGCAATTGGTTGCTGAGAGTGTGACTACAGCTTTGCAAGCACAAGCCACCAATGTAGCCGGAGCAAGTAATGGAAATGCTGCTAGAAGAGAAGTTCCTGTTGAAAGAAGATGTACTTACAATGATTTCATGAACTGTCAGCCTTTTAACTATAAAGGATCTAAAGGAGCTGTTGGACTTATCCGCTGGTTTGAGAGAACTGAATCAGTATTTGTTCGCAGTGACTGTTCTGAAGATTGTAAAATAAAGTTTGCTACGGGTACGTTAGTAGAAGAAGCTTTGTCTTGGTGGATTGCTTATGTACAACCCATTGGGATAGAACAAGCTTATCGTATTCCATAGAATGAATTCAAAAATCTGCTAACTAAGAAGTATTTTCCTCGCAATGAGATTAGAAAAATGGAGGAGGAATTTTATAATTTAGCGTTAAAGGAGAATAATCTTAAAGCTTATATCCAAAGATTTCAGGAATTAGCATTACTATGTCCTAATATAGTGCCTAATACTGAAAGGTTGATGGAAGCTTTTATTGGAGGATCGCCTAGAAGCATTGAAGGGAATGTTACCGACTCTAAACCCTAAACTTTAGAGGAAGTTATCACCATTACTCAAAGGTTAATGGATCAAGTGATAAGGTATAATCCTGCACCAATGGAAATCAATAACAAGAGGAAGTTTGATGATAGGAGGAATTTTCCTATTAATCGTAATTTCCAGAAGAATAGTTTTCGTAATTATAATCAAGGCAATAATCGTCAGCAGCAGAACAAAAGAAATGATGTTTCTAAAGTTTATGCTGTGAATATGAACACTGGTTATAATTGAAGACAACCCTTTTGTCATAAATGTTCTCTACATCACACAGGATTTTGCACTATCAAGTGTCAAAACTATGGAAAAACATGACATCAGAAAAGATTCTGTAGAGGTAAAGGACCAGCTACTGGGAGTAATAAAATTCTGGCAACTAAGGTTTTCCATAACTGTGGAGAAAAAGGGCATCTGGTATATGAGTGCCGTAAAGAGAGCAATAGCAGAGGAAAAGCTTATTTGCTGAACGATACTCATCAAGATCAGAATAGAAATACGGGTATGTTTCATCTAAATCAACATCTGGATAATGTAATATTTGACTCATGAGCTGATAGAAGTTTCATATCTGTTAAAATTGCTGCGAAGTTAGGTATACCGACTGTTTCCATGAATACTAAGTACGATGTAGAAATTGCCGATGAAAAATAGTTAGCACTACCGTTATTCAAGGATGTATCATTACTTTATTACGTCAATACTTTGAAATCGACCTTATGCCAATTAAGCTCGGTAGAGTTGACGTAGTCATAGGGATGGATTGGTTATCTAAATACCATGCTAAAATCTTATGTGACGAGAAGCCGTTCATATTCCTATTAACGGTGAAGTTTTGGTTGTCCATGATGAACGAAGTAAGACTCGACTAAATCTCATATCATGCTTAAAGATAAATATGTATGTATCCCGAGGTAGTCGTTTTCTTAGTTCAAGTGACGGAGAAGCTGCAAGAAGCGAAGCGACTAGAAGATATTCCGATAGTTAGAGACTTTCCCGAAGTATTTCCTGAAGAATTACCAGGTTTGCCACCTGAACGTCAAGTTGAATTCCAAATCGATTTGATACCAGGAGCAACACCAATTGCTAAAGCGCATTATCTATTAGAACCTTCGGAAATGCAAGAATTGTTAAGTCAAATCCAAGAACTAACTGATCGAGGATTTATTAGAACAAGTATATCACCGTGGGGAGCTCCAGTCTTATTTGTGAAAAAGAAAGATGGATCTTTTAGAATGTGTATTAATTATCGTGAGTTATACAAACTTACTATAAAGAATCGTTACCCATTACCTAGAATCGACGACTTATTTGATCAACTTCAAGGATCAAGTGTGTATTCAAAAATTGATTTACGGTCAGGTTATCATCAATTAAGAGTTAAGGAAGACGATATTCCTAAAACTGCTTTCAGGACACGATAAGGACATTATGAATTTCAAGTTATGCCTTTTGGTTTAACCAATGCACCAGTTGTTTTGATGGAACTCATGAACAGAGTGTGTAAGCCTTACTTGGACAAATTTTTAATCGTGTTTATTGATGATATTCTTATTTACTCTCGTAACAGAGAAGAACATGCCAAGCATCTTGGTATAATTCTCGAGTTACTTAAGAATGAGGTGTTATATGCGAAGTTCTCGAAATGCGAATTCTGGATCAATGTTGTTCAATTCCTAGGATATGTCATTGATAGCCAAGGTATTTGTGTGGATCCTTCGAAGATTGAAGCGGTGAAAAATTGGAGTAAGCCTAGTACGCCAATAGAAATTAGACAATTTTTAGGACTTGTTGGGTATTATCGAAGATTTATCGAAGGTTTTTCAAAGATTGCTAAAGCTTTGACAGAATTAACTCAGAAAAACAAACTGTTTGTCTAAGGAGATAGTCAAGACATAGCTTTTCAATGATTGAAGCAGAAGTTGTGTGAAGCACCTATCCTAGCATTACCAGAAGGTAATGATGACTTTATCGTTTACTGTGATGCATTTATACAAGGAATGGGAGCAGTGCTTATGCAAAGGAATAAAGTTATTGCTTATGCATCAAGGCAGCTTATACCAAATGAGAAGAATTATACTACTCATGATCTAGAATTAGGAGAAGTGATATTTTCTCTTAAGATATGGAGACATTACCTCTATGGTATGAAGTGTGTAGTATTTACCGATCACAAGAGTCTTCAATATATTCATCATCAGAAAGAACTGAATATGAGACAGCGACGTTGGTTAGAATTACTTGCTGATTACGATTGTAAAATTCGTTATCACCCAGGTAAAGCCAATGTAGTAGCTGATGCTTTAAGTCGAAAGGAACGTGTTAAGCCGTTACGAGTTAAATCATTAACGATAACTCTTTTACCGAAGTTACCTACCCAAATTCTTGAAGCGCAAGAAGAAGCACTTAAAGTAGAGAATGTTGGAGCAGAGAAATTAAGAGGAATGGATAAAGAATTTGAAGTTCGTCAAGATGATATTTGTTGTATTATAAATCGTAGTTGGTTACCTGCCTATGGTAATTTATGAGATTTGATTATGCATGAGTCTCATAAATCAAAGTATTCTATACATCCTGGTTCCGACAAGATGTATCAAGATCTGAAGAAACTCTACTGGTGGCCTAACATAAAGGCAATCATAGTAGAATACGTTGGCAAGTGTTTAATGTGTGCAAGAGTTAAAGCAGAGTATCAAAAACCATCCGGTCTATTGATACAACCAGAGATTCCAATATGGAAGTGGGAAAGAATAACGATGAATTTTGTGACTAAATTACCTAAGACATCAAATCAACATGACACCATCTGGGTTATTGTCGATCGTCTTACAAAACCTGCACGATTTCTTCCTATTAAAGAGACTGATAGTATGGAAACTCCTTCGAGATTGCACATTAAGGAAATAATCACACAACACGGAGTGCCTGTATCTATTAACTCAGATCGTGATAGTCGTTTTACATCTGTATTTTGGAGATCAATGCAAAGTGCCTTAGGTACTCAATTGGATATGAGTACGGTATATCATCCCCAAATAGATGGACAAAGTGAAGGAACTATTCAAACTCTCGAGGATATGCTTAGAGCTTGTGTGATAGATTTTGGAAAAGGATGGGAGAAACATCTACCTTTAGTATAATTCTCTTATAACAATAGTTAGCATGCTAGTATTAAAGCAGCGCCTTTCGAAATACTTTATGGAAGTGTCGATCGCCTGTTTGTTGGGCTGAAGTTGGAGATATTCAACTGACAGGACAAAAGAAATACATGAAACTACTGAAAAGATTGTTCAAATCCGACAGCGATTACAAGCTGCACAAGATAGATAAAGGAGTTACGCTAATACTAGACGTAAACCTTTGGAATTTGTAGTAGGAGATCGTGTTATGTTAAAAGTTTCACCTCGTCAAGGAGTTACTCGATTCGGAAAGAAAAAGAAACTTAATCCAAGGTATATAGGACCATTCAAAATAACCAAAAGAATTGGCCCTATGGCATATAAACTAAAGCTTCCTAAAGAGCTTAGTAATGTTCACAATACTTTTCATGTTTCGAATCTTAAGAAGTGCTTATCTGATGAATCTCTCATCATACCGATGAAAGAACTTCAACTCGATGATAAGTTAAATTTTATAGAAGAGCCGGTGGAAATTATGGATAATGAAGTGAAACGCTTGAAGCAGAGCCGTATCCCAATAATTAAGGTACGATGGAACTCGAAACGAGGACCTGAGTATACCTGGGAACGTGAAGATCAATTCCGAGCTAAATATCCACATCTATATTCTTCTGTTAATCCTAGTTCTAGTTAAATCTCGGGATGATATTTTATATAAGGGGGAGAGACTATAACATCCAGTGGTTTTGGTTAATGTAATATCCATGTTCATAAATAAAAAGGTGATTTTACGCAGAATTTTTTGCATTTTCACTATACTACATGACTGACTTATGGATCTCACTATCACAATTGCCACATCAACATATGCCTATATGTTGTGAACACTATGTATATATCAAGTCTGAGTTCTAAAAGTTATCATATGAATAAACAATGAATAAGAACAACTCAAATATAACAAGGATACCCTAAATCCCATAGAAACCCTAGAAATCCCTTATATACTAATATTTCAAGCAATGTAATCACAAAATGACATGTACTATTGTTAAACACTCTACACTAATTCTAATCCACCATATAAAGAAAAGTTAAATAATCACAAAACACTAATATTCACTAATCACAAGCTAATTACAAGAAAATGACCTAAAACCAAGATTAGCATATAAAATCCAACCTATAATGAATTAGACGCTAATCTTTTGCAGCAAAACATAAAACTCAACTAAGTATCATAATATGATCATAAATTTATCTTGAACCAAGTTAAAAATTATTAAAGAATAAAGTACAAGTTTTCAAAGCATAGAACCTTAATCTTATTTAAATAACCCTAGAATATGATCAACTCATATAAACCCTCAAACTAAGAATGTAGAACCCATAGAATTCATAAACATACTATATAATACTTAGAATAAGTTAGAAAATCATTAGGATTTATGACCTAAAAACCCTAATATTAAGAAATCTACATGGAATCATCATATAGTTCTTTTTGGACAAGTCTACAAGTACTTATAGGACTTCATTAAGATTATAAGATTATATTAAGACAATGTACAAGTACCCTAATGCACAAGGTACAAGATTTCAATGCATGACTTGTAAAATAGGTCAAAATAGGTATTTTCACTCTTTAAACATGTTTTTTTGGTAATCGTGATTTCCGACACATTGGCCGACTAATCCATGGGGTTTGAGCCCACCGCCACACAGACTCAAACCAGGTAAAGCCCTCCCTTTTTAGGAGGTTGGCATGGCCACTTCAAGGTTGTTTGCACCTAGTGATTTAAACATGTTTACCTAAAAACCCTAATATTAAGAAATCTACATGGAATCATCACATTTTCTAAAAACCCTCCAAAACACATTTTCAAACCATTTCCCTCCATTTCATGTTTGAAAACCTGTGACAAGTAGGTGGATCACCTCCTTGCTTGCTACACATCACCATTCTTATCCTATGTATGTCGTGACTTATTTCTATCCACAAGGAAGGATTAGGACAAAGCTACAAGCTATGAACTTGTCTAGATCTTCACTAGCCTTTATTAGTCACCCCTCTATCCTTCTTACACGTTTGAATGCATAACTTAGAGGCTAAGGGTCAAAACAAGTATAAATTGGGGCGTATGTCTTCATTTGAAACTTGCACCCCGTTTCCTTTGTATCTCATTCCCATTGTAAAACCCGCATTAAAATACCATGAACAGTACACATGAACAATGAACATATAAAAATACGGTAAAATTAAAACTTTCCATTTATAATATAACTCACGTATCATGATATTTAATAACATGTAATTACATATATATTATAAATGTGTTAAGTACACGACATATAAAAATCACGATAATTAAACATGAACGATCACGTAAATAATTTAACTCGGGAAAACTACGGGTTTCCCTTAGTGGGCCCCATGTGCCGCGGCTAAGACAAAAGAAAAGGAAAAGATGGGCTTTGGCCCATGACCCAATTTAAAACCATAATAAACAAAAACTCCAGGAAAACTTAATCATAATTTAGGTTTACAGAAAAAGTTCTTCCTTGCCTCCTTTTTGTCCTCATGCTGCCGGCCACATCAAACCACCAACAACAACCGGACGATTTTTGGTTATTGATAAATTGTGTGTACGTGATCGTGATCTTAATCTTTTCTTCCACGTGTTCGGTAAATCAAAACCTTTTCTTTTCTTTTTAATTCTTATTGAATTCATGTTCTTATTTAATTAATCATAAAAACAAGTGATATAAAACATGGAGATTAATTAAAACATGGAAAATGGGGCGTTTTGTTAGTGTTTTGGTTCTGCCGAGACACCACCAAGAGCCAATGGGCTCTCGGCTTGTCTTCATCACCACCACCGAGACCCTCTAAGGGCTTGGCTTGGTTGGTTTAGGCTCGGACGCACGCAAGGGGTCCCCGACTTGAGGTCGGGGTATGGTTTTCTTTTGGATCGAGTGCCAACCGTGTAACACCCCCAAATTTATACAACTCAATACAGCGGAAGACTCGTTGGTGTTACGGGATAGCACATTACTCACATCATAGACAACGCATAACAGTCGCGTCGTTTAATAATAAAAGCATTTCCATTCATAAATATCAAAGTTACATAGGTCCCAAGTCATATTATTTCATACAAGGTTTTACAAAGTATTTGAAGGGAAATTATAATTTAAGTGCGGGCCATGAATTCTTGTCGTCTTCCCGAGAATTACCTTCAAGTACCTGAGATAAAACATGTTAAAAGAAAAGGTCAGCGATAACGCCGAGCGAATTCATAGAGTTTAATAAAATCCATCAATATAATTTCAGTATAAAATTATTACTGAAAATCATTTGGTACAAATCATTTTAATAGGCCATAAAATAGCCAAAGTCATTTTTATACAAATCCTTATCGAAAATCATAATATAGGCATTTGGCTTAAAAATCATTATACGAGCCAATGTCGTAAAAACAATCATACAATACGTCTTATAACGTTGTATGGAAATAAAAACCGTTGTATGAATATGGTTATGAAAACCAAAACATGAACATAATATCAATAGTATGACCCTGTATCGCTAGTCAGGCAATACATCGTAATTCAGAGCGTCTAATAGTATTTCGTTAATCGGATTATTATAAGCCGCATGACATTGTTACCTTACTAAACCAACAACGGGTAGCTAACCCGATTCTCAATTTGCCCATCTAAAGTAGCGTGTCGTCACAAAGGTCACACTATGGAAATCTTCTCATACATAAATTCGCTTACCAATCAATGTGGCACGACGGGGATCAACCGTCAAGGCGCGAACTGGGGTGATCGTCCCCAAATAGTACTATCATATGCATAAGCGTCTACCAAATCCCGGTAGTTCACAATTCATGCTAATGGGACTTTTAGTGACATAACCTAACTTTAATCATCCATTTTATTTCATCTATCGGGTCCTTTAATCATTTATCGGGTCATACAATCGGGTCATACAATCATTCGGGTCCAAATCAATAAACAAACAATCGGGACAAATGGTGTCCTATTTTATAAAAACTAACATGTTATCTCCCTCGCGGGTTTATAAAATATTTCATAAAAACATTTAAAAGAGTGCGAGGCTATGAACTCACGTTGATATGGGAAGGCGGGTTATCGGCAATTCAGACGTACGGTATGCGCTTCAATCACGAAAACCTAGACAAATAATACTCGTCTTAGACTCATGTCCAATGACTTTATAAAAATAAAAATTATGTATACATATGATGATTATATATATATATGATGATCAAGTGGGTTTACATATTCTTATTTACTCATTTTAGTGTTATGTGTCGATAACTTTTATACTAGTTTTCTAGTTTTACCTATTTACGTATTTTAAGTCCAATAAACTTATTATAAGTTCTTTAACTCTTATTAATCCATTTCATACTTGTATTATCAGTAGTTATACTTTATATGTTGGTCCCAAATGGGTTAAGCCCAATAAATAAGTTTATAAGTGTTTTAGTCTATTTTGTTGTATTATTAATCCAATAACGTTAATTTAGCCCGTTAATGTCCGTATGTTATATAGTTCGGGTTTTATAGGTTTTTACTTGTTATATATGTTTATATAACAGTATATGAGTTTTATAAAGTTTACATTAGACGGGTTTGATCGTCTAAGTTTTAATTGGCGAAAAACGTTAATTTTGCGGTAATAGCCGAAAAAGTCGTAAAAATCAAGTTTATAATTTTTATTACTTATAAGTATTATTCCACTACCACTTTTATAATTTATACACTTATTTAGCCTTTTATATATTTATATAAATAAAATCCATAAGTTAGTGGGTTTTTATTTTACATTTTATACAATATAATTTTGACTGCTTATATAATAATAATAAACATTAATTTCTCAAAATTTGTTTTTTATTTTCAATTTCACCAAAACTGCCATATCTAGAGTTCTATATGGAGATAGAAGCTCAAATTTTTATCACATAAACTAAATGATATGTGCTCCATTTAACTCTTCTATAGCTACTGTTGAATTATCTTCTAAGTGTTTTCTAAAAATCGTCCAAAAAAGTGAACTCAGATTTGTACTTTAAACTTGTTTTGATCATATCTCACTCATTACAATGATTCCATTGCATGACCAACTCTCACATGTGTACAAGACCCATAGCTTACTGTATATCAATCTATTCAGTCATTTTACCAGTTTACCATATGATTCTTTACTGTTTTATACAGCCATCTAAATTAAGCAAGATTTTAACCTTGTTTCTTATAGTTTTTTACCTTTTTAATCATATTTATCAACACCAAATCCCCACACAATATTTGTAATCATCATTCATCATCATATACATATACATAAGTAAAAGAAATACAAGATTACATAATCAAAAATAACAAGAGGATGAGGAGGACAATCTTTATACCACCAAGTTGATGTAGGTTGTGATTTGGACATGGATTTTGATGGAGAAACTTGTGGATAGCCAAGACCATCCTCAAGACCACCAATCTTCATGAACACCTTGTGGAAAATCAGCCCTAATACTCCATGGAAACTCCTCCTTGGATGTTATAATCACCACCATTCAAGAGAGCTTCAAGAGGGCATCAACATATGTATGAATAACATAGGATTTTATGGTTAAATTTGATCAATGATGGTATTTATGGTGAGGATATGGACGGCATATTTGAGAGAGAGTGAGAGAAAATGGTTGTTTTGCATGGATGGAAATGAGGGTGTGTGTAGCTAGTTGTTTTGACTAGTGGAAGCTTAACTTGTAAGCTAAAGTGACAAGTGGTTGCTACTTGTTTAAGGCTTGACACCTAAGGGTGTTGAGTCCATGGTTTGGCCGTCCCATGTTAGTGGGGTGGGGCAAGTGTAAACTTGTCTCATCCCACTAATTTACGGGTATTCCTCGATTCTAGTTTCCTCGATTTGCGTGCCCTCGGGTCGTTTTACGAAAAACATTTTTATAAATTATGAATCAACGGCACAAAACGAATCTAATAAAAATTGTCTCATCAAAAACGGAGTTCGAAAACGTAAATACGTAATCCTAGGGTTTCCGGTTTAGTCGTAAAGGACGTTAAAATAAAATCGTAAGTCCTAATCTCTTCTCGTAAATTTGTGAGTTTATGAACCAACTCAAATTTAAAACTCCAAAATAATATTCATGGACAAATTTATTTTCTCAAATGTCGGACTGTCACTAAAGACGGTGTATGTAAACGTAAGCACGTAACGTAGAATCCTCCGGTTTAGAGGTAGT
Source organism: Glebionis coronaria (assembly GCA_025667525.1). Classification (NCBI taxonomy): domain Eukaryota; kingdom Viridiplantae; phylum Streptophyta; class Magnoliopsida; order Asterales; family Asteraceae; genus Glebionis; species Glebionis coronaria. Next base: position 133,502 of record JANFOE010000522.1, read on the forward strand.
CGACGCTACTTCAAGACGTAAATCCAAATTACTTCCCAAAAATAAGTGAGTTCATATTGTAACATTAAAATAATGTTTTCAAATAAATATTGAGAATAAAATATCAATCATAAATTGACGGATTGTCACAGCATTTACCCCTAAAAAGGATCTTTGTCCTCAAAGATCATCTTACTACTCGCTTCTTATAGAGTTAAATCCATATGGGTATTTCCTCCACATTCGGTCTTTTCTCACAAGTGTAATTCATTACAATACGCGAGTTTCATCAAACATAACTACGGGGATAAGATCAGGCTTAATGTTGACTTACTTTCTCTATCCATGATGTTCACGGGTTTCTGATGAATGCAACTTTTCGTCGATCTAAGCTTTATTAAGAAGAATTCAGATTTTCACTTGATAGACATTCCATCAAGTTCGATATACGAAACATAATTCACGCAGCTCTTGAAGTCCTAGGGTAGATCCAGCTTATATGCCTTTCAATCCCAACTTTTACATCATCTCAATGGTCCCATACAACGGGGACTTATATCCCATGATTTGTCAGATCATTAATTCATTTCTCCAAGGTTAAAATTTTGGCATAACTTCGCTACCCATCTGGCACTTCAAGATCTACATTTCATATTCACATAACCTCCTGCCTACTATCGGCAGTCAATAATCAAATCCTAATTTCAACAATCATTTCAGGTCTCGCGGGTCGAGTAATTTGCAAGTTTAGGTTCGCCATCATAGGAAACCTTAAACCTAAAAGACATGTCCAACTCACAATGGGTGTTTGTCGGGTGTCTTTATCTCAACTCCTGCTTACAGATGCTCTAATATTTAGATCCTAACAAGATTCGATCTCAATCCTAATACGATGATTATCAATGGTAATATCTCCAAATGAAAATGATTATACGGTCTATTACCAAAGGTCAATCATTCAAACATAGAACAACGCTTATAGTATTTTGTATTGTTACTTTACCTCGTCCCTCCGATTTGGGGTGGTAAACAGTACTCTCATCAAGGTTCGTTCTCAATGATTTCTGAGCAAATCTCTAGAAATTCGATGCGAAGCGAGGATCTTGATAAAGATGTTCGATACATGCACACTATGTTTACATAACTCTTTTGCATTTATCATTAACGGGAATGATATTAGCAGATTTGGTCAGTCTGACGACGATGCCCAAATCGAATCAAATTCAGATGATGACCTTGGCAATAGCTAGACGTTTACTAATGTAATGAGGCGATGTCTGCCTTCATAATTTCCATCAGTACAACTTCTTCAGACAAAGATACTTTTAGTCAGAAATGACATAAACAGAATACTTATACTTACAAATTCCAATATAACTTATATCTCACAATCTCCATATTTAGGCAACCATAAGTGGCCTTTTAATCATTTAGATACTATTATCTTTATCTGTTTTACTCAATCCGACGTCTAAAGCGTCGATAATTATTACATGTAAATTAACAATAATTATTTAAATTTTTTTCTTTTTTTTTGTAAACGTAAAAATTTTAAATTTCTTAGTTCGACCAATTATATAAAATGTTCAAAATAAATTTGAATTTAATTAACAAGATTTTTGTGGATTTATCAAAAATAAATAATAGGATTCGTAAATGTTCGAAAAAAAATCTGTGTTTATATTTTGGTCAATATTTTCTTAGTTGAAAAGAAAAAAGTATATAAGGGAATAATCCCTTAAAATCCTTTGTTAAAACATTTGTCAAAATATATTTGCACTTTCTTTTTAGTATAACTCAAAGTTTTAAATGACTTCTAAATTTTGAAGAGTCAATTTATATTCTATTATCTATTGATCACACGGTTAAATCATGTAAAGGTTTAAGTCTTAAATCACATGTTAATTATTAAAGGTACAGGTTTTTATTGTTCGGTCAATTCAGGGCAATCTATAAATAATTATTAACTATTCTTATTCTTATGAGAGAATTACATAAATCGTCCCTGTGGTTTATCGAATCCTACAAGATTGGTCCCTCAGTTTTTTTTCCATCATGATTAGTCCTCGTGGTTTCTTTTTCATACATATTCAGTACACCCATCAATATTTATAATTAATTACCAAAAAATATGAGGGGTATTTTGGTCTTTTTCAAAAAATATTTTTATAAAATTAGAAAAATAAATATTTTTTTTAATTCGAAAAATAAAAATTCGAAAATCTTTTTTTTATAAAAATCGAAAATCTTTTTTTTAATCGAAATTTTTTTTTTAATTTGAAAAGATTTTCGAATTTTATAAAAAAAGATTTTCGAATTAAAAAAAAAGATTTTCGAAAATCTTTTTTTTATAAAAATTCGAAAAATAAAAATTTTCGAATTAAAAAAAGATTTTCGAATTAAAAAAAAAGATTTTTGAATTTTTATAAAAAAAGATTTTCGAATTTTTATAAAAAATATTTTTTTTATAAAATTCGAAAATCTTTTTTTTTATAAAAATTAGAAAATCTTTTTTTATAAAAATTCGAAAATCTTTTTTTTAATTCAAATTTTTTTTTTAATTTTTCGAATTTTATAAAAAAAAAATTTGAATTAAAAAAAAGATTTTCGAATTTTTATAAAAAGAAAAGATTTTCGAAAATCTTTTTTTTTAATTCGAAAATCTTTTTTTTTTTATAAAATTCGAAAATATTATCGAATTAAAAAAAAGATTTTCGAATTAAAAAAAAAGATTTTCGATTTTTTTAAAAAAAAGTTTTCGAATTTTTATTTTTCGAATTAAAAAAAAATTATTTTTCGAATTTTATAAAAATATTTTTTGAAAAAGACCAAAATACCCCTCATATTTTTGGGTAATTAATTATAAATATTGATGGGTGTACTGAATATGTATGAAAAAGAAACCACGAGGACTAATCATGATGGGAAAAAAACTAAGGGACCAATCTTGTAGGATTCGATAAACCACAAGGACGATTTATGTAATTCTCTCTATTCTTATAAACAAACATATATTCCTTAATGATCACGAGCATGAATTTATCAAATTACAGCCTACACACGTGATTCACCAAATTTATGAATGCTACATGTGTATTAGTCAATCCAAACGTCACCACGTGAAACTCATAATGTTCATTACAAGTACCGGATGTAGTGATTGGAATACATAATCTTTTCCGCAGATGCGAAGTTGATGATAACCATGCCGTGGATCAAATCTTTAAAACATACACTAGAACCTTGTAAATGATCGAACAAATCTTCCATTTCGAGTTATGGATATCGTTTTCGATTTTCAATTTACTCAGTTCACAGTAATCTATAAATATAAGGAATGATAACACCATAGCTCTTCATAATGACGAGCTTGGTAGAATAAAAGCTTTCTCCGACAACTCTCTCAGTTGTACGGTAATTCTTTAAATTCAGATGGTCCTGTCGTACAGTGCCCACGCCACAGGTGCAGCACCGAGAATATAATTAAATACCAAATTCTACTTGCCTTAATGGCGAAAGTCTAGGTAATTCATCAACAAATACTTACTAAAGTTTTAGATAACATAAACATCTTTTAATAAATTCATATTAGGTTCTTTCTAGATTATAATATCTATGACTAATTCACAACCATTCATGTTATAATTTCAAGTCTAAATGCAGGATATGGTCATCTATCAAGAATTATTTAGATCACTTTTGATAATCAACATCTTATCATTTAGGGGAATTCTATTCGAGTTCCGATCAATTAAGACAATGTCGTCATGTCATAATCAATCAATCCATTCTACTGGCACTATCAACTTTCCAGTTTTATTGCCGTCGATAAGATGTGAACTTCTCAAAAGACTAATAATAATTCACAATCCTTCACAAATTCAAGGATATATGGAGACACAACTACCATTAAAGAGTAAGGTCAACGCATAGTCTACGTGATAGAATTTCAAATCAGATACAGACGAAAACATTTAACGAATATATATCCCATGTTTTCATAATTTGAGTACGCATTCGAAAGCTCCTCGGATTGTTACCCAGGTCATTCAAATGAAATCAAATCATAAGAAATGATAGGAACGTCGATACATCCATTCGGGTATCAACACTCGGTAATCAGATACTTTTCCTAAGAATCTCACTACGGGAGAATTGGACAAGAAAGAATTGTCAATTGTCAAATAAGACAATTTCCACAGATGAGTAAATCCGACTCAGAAGAATAGATGCTACAGGCACATATGTAGGTGTCCCTAACACTATGTCCTTATTTTTCACCTCTTGCAGATCTCATAAAATTTAATCTTTCACAATCTTCAAAGAAACTGTAGTGTTTATTCATTAGTTTTATGGTGACTACTAATCATCTTGCATGGTCCGTTCCAAATTGTATGTAGGCGCGCAACTATATACAATTTCAAGATTAACGATGCAATACTCAGTTCGTCAAAATTTTATCATCATGTTTATAATAAAAACATTTTCATGCTTAATTCTTATATGAGAATCAAAAATATATTTACAAAGATTTTCTTTGTTATGGAAGTAATTAAGTTTCCAAAGCGTTTCATAAACAACTTCATTTTGATATCAATGACTTATAAATCTCACTTTGAATAATCCTTATTGTGATGAAAATTAAATTTTCTCAAAGGATACCGTTTTAACTTTATAAAAACAATGTGTGATCTGCAAAAGAGTGATGAAGAGTTGTTCACCAAGAAATAACTACAATATAATAGGAAATGAGCTTAGCCAAATAATCATGAGGTTCATGATCTCGATGGCACTCAAAAGAATAATCCACAACGTAACTCAATTCAAGATGAGTACTTGTTCAATGGTTTCATCACTAATGCGAACATTAGGATGAAGCAATAAAAGATAGATAACATCGATACATATAGAATTTAACAATCAAAGGTAGTCTTTTCGTTAATCACAAACAAGTCAAAATTGTACCGTAACACATTACGTGTCACTATGTCATACAATTCTCAGAACTCATCCTACCAACTGATGTCTCAGTTAAGTTAGGGATTTTTAAAAGACACCACAATGAATACTAATCTACAAGAGTCATTAGGTGTCCCACATGTCCCGGAAGATCCATCGGTCCCAATTCAGAAGAAGATTTCTTCAATTTATTTGTTGGACACTGGGCATCCTCGTCATTGGACAATGGCCTAGGAACAACCTTTAACACAAACTAACAATCATTTAAAACCTTATAATTCAATCATATGACTTAGTAATTTCCTCTTATCAATCTCATATTCCATACGGGTTAAATTTTACTTTATTCAAGTTCCAACCAATTTTATACTCAATGCGATATCCTATCTCATTTTCCCATACTTTCAGCCTTATTTATAAACCTTAATAGGGCAATAAAAGCTCAATATGATCAACACTTAATTTCCAATCCTATAACTCCTTACAACAATAGTTATCAAATGAGTCACTAGTATGAAATGACTCACACATTCAATTAGATTTCTCGGAAAGGTATTAGTGGCATGAGGCTTTTGGGTAATGGTTCCAATGACAACCTCAAGTGCAACATTCACCCTTTCGATTTCAATTTAAGTATTGGATGACAACGAATCAGATGACACCTTTCCAGGTGGTAACGTTTTGTCAAACTCCACTCTATAAGGAAAGATCGTCATGACATCGATATCAGTTTTAATGTCACCAACTCTTTTTCAATATCATAATCAACTAATATCTACATTTCTACGAATATCAACCATTTGTTGGGATCATAAATATCCACAACTTGGTTTAGATCTAGGATAGCTAGAATTCCTACAAGAATAGCTTCGATTAATTTACTAGGGGATTTAGGGTTCCTTGTGACAATCTACGCCATATAACTACCTCGTATAAATATCGAAATAATCATCAAACAATCATGTAATAAAATTACATCATACATATATATATATATAACCCAAGTTATATATATATTAAAATAACACTTCTCAGTCTGGCCTTGTCGGTAACTCGGGAATTCTTCGGCACCGTTATAGTCAAAAGATTTTTAGACATTTTTAAGAAAATGCTTATAGTTAAAAGATTTTGAAATGTTTTATTCAAAACCTTGGTTTTAAAAATCTTTCGTTCTCTATAACGAGAGCTCTGATGCCAAACTGTAACACCCCCAAATTTATACAACTCAATACAACGGAAGACTCGTTGGTGTTACGGGATAGCACATTACTCACATCATAGACAAAGCATAAAAGTCGCGTCGTTTAATAATAAAAGCATTTCCATTCATAAATATCAAAGTTACATAGGTCCCAAGTCATATTATTTCATACAAGGTTTTACAAAGTATTTGAATGGAAATTATAATTTAAGTGCGGGCCATGAATTCTTGTCGTCTTCCCGAGAATTACCTTCAAGTACCTGAGATAAAACATGTTAAAAGAAAAGGTCAGTGATAACGCCGAGTGAATTCATAGAGTTTAATAAAATCCATCAATATAATTTCAGTATAAAATTATTACTGAAAATCATTTGGTACAAATCATTTTAATAGGCCATAAAATAGCCAAAGTCATTTTTATAAAAATCCTTATCGAAAATCATAATATAGGCATTTGCCTTAAAAATCATTATACGAGCCAATGTCGTAAAAACAATCATACAATACGTCTTATAACGTTGTATGGAAATAAAAACCGTTGTATGAATATGGTTATGAAAACCAAAACACGAACATAATATCAATAGTATGACCCTGTATCACTAGTCAGGCAATACATCGTAATTCAGAGCGTCTAATAGTATTTCGTTAATCGGATTATTATAAGCCGCATGACATTGTTACCTTACTAAACCAACAACGGGTAGCTAACCCGATTCTCAATTTGCGCATCTAAAGTAGCGTGTCGTCACAAAGGTCACGCTATGGAAATCTTCTCATACATAAATTCGCTTACCAATCAATGTGGCACGACGGGGATCAACCGTCAAGGCGCGAACTTGGGTGATCGTCCCCAAATAGTACTATTATATGCACAAGCGTCTACCAAATCCTGGTAGTTCATAATTCATGCTAATGGGACTTTTAGTGATATAACCTAACTTTAATAATCCATTTTATTTCATCTATCGGGTCCTTTAATCATTTATCGAGTCATACAATCGGGTCATACAATCATTCGGGTCCAAATCAATAAACAAACAATCGGGACAAATGGTGTCCTATTTTATAAAAACTAACATGTTATCTCCCTCGCGGGTTTATAAAATATTTCATAAAAACATTTAAAAGAGTGTGAGGCTATGAACTCACGTTGATATGGGAAGGCGGGTTATCGGCAATTCGGACGTACGGTACGCGCTTCAATCACAGAAACCTAGACAAATAATACTCGTCTTAGACTCATGTCCAATGACTTTATAAAAATAACAATTATGTATACATATGATGATTATATATATATGATGATCAAGTGGATTTACATATTCTTATTTACTCATTTTAGTGTTATGTGTCGATAACTTTTATACTAGTTTTCTAGTTTTACCTATTTACGTATATTAAGTCCAATAAACTTATTATAAGTTTTTTAACTCTTATTAATCCATTTCATACTTGTATTATCAGTAGTTATACTTTATATGTTGGGCCCAAATGGGTTAAGCCCAATAAATAAGTTTATAAGTGTTTTAGTCCATTTTGTTGTATTATTAGTCCAATAACGTTAATTTAGCTCGTTAATGTCCGCATGTTATATAGTTCGGGTTTTATCGGTTTTAATTGTTATATATGTTTATATATCATTATATGAGTTTTATAAAGTTTACATTAGACGGGTTTGATCGTCTAAGTTTTAATTGGCGAAAAACGTTAATTTTGTGATAATAGCCGAAAAAGTCGTAAAAATCAAGTTTATAGTTTTTATTACTTATAAGTATTATTCCACTACCACTTTTATAATTTATACACTTATTTAGCCTTTTATATATTTATATAAATAAAATCCATAAGTTAGTGGGTTTTTATTTTACATTTTATACAATATAATTTTGAGTGCTTATATAATAATAATAAATATTAATTTCTCAAAATCTGATTTTTATTTTCATCTTCACCAAAACTGCCATATCAAGAGTTCTATATGGAGATAGAAGCTCAAATTTTTATCACATAAACTACATGATATGTGCTCCATTTAACTCTTTTATAGCTACTGTTGAATCATCCCCTAAGTATTTTCTAAAAATCGTCCAAAACAGTGAACTCAGATTTGTACTTTAAACTTGTTTTGATCATATCTCACTCATTACAATGATTCCATTGCATGGCCAACTCTCACATGTGTACAAGACTAATACTTCGCTTTTGGCTAGGTATAAAATCTTATCGTCCGAATCCTTTCGAATTGAAAATCGGTCTTAAGTGCGACTCAATCGTCTTTTGGTGAATCAAGAGAATGGTTTGGTTTGTTTGTCTAATTTAAACTAATAGCAAGTAAATTTAAATGTCGTTGAGTAAAGTGGAAGTTTGAAGATTGAAATTAAAATGAATTAAAAGTAAATGCTCGAAACTTAGAGACAATATTGGAAAAGTACTAGAACACTAACAAAAATAACACTTAGAAATTTATGTAAAAACAATAAACTAAAACCAACTCTAATCGGAATATAAATGACTATTGATCGGAATAATGGGTGAAAAAGGGGTTCGATCGGAATGTATTCCGATCCTTTGATCGGAATATCTCAAAATGATGCCAGATCGAAATGTGGGATAATGGCCACAATCGGAACATCCAACTTGGCCACAATCGGAATAATGTGCAAGACTACCAATCAGAATGTTGGGATAAATACTATAATCGGAATGTGCAAACAGGGCCGGATCGGAATACTAAACCCTATTCCGATCCAAGGTGATCAGAATATAGGTACTTAAATCGGAAACTCAAAACCGTCTTCCGATTTGATCAATCGGAAAGAGTGGTATGGAAGGTTGCTCGGAATGTTCAAATCGGAAAGGGGTTTGTACCCTTTCTGAAAATGGTGGGATTCGGTTAAAAGGCTAAGGAATAAGCTAAAAATGATAAGCTAACCCTCAAACTAGGACGAATCAAAAACAAATCGGATCAAATAAGCACTAATCTCAACTTATCTAACTCGAAATTAAACAACTTTTGGATCAAACAATAAAAACATGAACTTTTTTAAGGAAACTTTTTAAGTCTAAATAAGCTAATCATAAAAATAAGCCAATAAGCACAAAAGTCTTAAAGCTTAATCAAATGAAAACTTATGTAATGATCAAAAGATTAACTTTTTAAGCACGAAATCATTTAGAACAACACGGATCATATGATAATCGCACCAAAAATCAATCTAAAATCAAAGAAAAGTAGAATGAGATTAAGGATTAAAAGCTTCAATAGAACTTGATTAATGAAAAATAAGCAATACAAAGTGTTTAATCTTGAAAGATTAAAAGAAAAAGATGAAATTTAGTGAGAGAAAGTTTAAGACTTTCTCTCTCTAAAACTAGAAAGAAAAGTTAAAATTAAAAACTAGCTAAAAACTAACTAACTCCCTCCTAATGACTATTAGGAGGGTATTTATAGGGAAGGTGGAAGGAGTGCATGTGTTGCATCTTCTTTCTTGCTTTCTTCACGTCTTCTCGACTCGACTTTAATTCTTTGTCTTTTCTCGATGTCGTCTCGGGATTTGAACTTGTCTTTTAATTTTCTTCTTCTATTAGACTTAAGTTCTTCGACTTCGTTAAACTTCCGTCTTTAGACTTTTTCTTCGATAAATCTTCAGAATAGGCCTTGGACTTCCGTTCTTTTTGCACTCTTGATCTTTTGACTTCGTCTTTTCCCGTTTTCTTCGATAAAAGCCCGTGAAAACCCGTGTTTTCTTCCTTTTTCATATTTTGGTCCTAAAACACAATAAAAACATAAACCACGCATAATTCCGACTTTTACGACATAAATCACACGTTTTGGTCTTGTTATTATTGGAAATAAGTGGTAAAAGGATAAGTGTTTTCACACTTATTAAATCCCATACACTTGACCATTGCAATGCCCTCATGCAATGCATTAATTTTAATGCACGGTTTACATTTTTCATCATAAATAACCCACCTTGGCTTTTATTAAATACTAAACATGAAAAGATAGAACACGTAAAGAAATTAAAAACTTACATTGGGTTTTGGCAGTCATGAACGTTTATCATCCTCAAGTTTCACGTTCCCCATACCAAGCTTAAAAACGAGATCATTGTTATTATAAGTTAGAAATCTATCACGAACTCATGTGGGCCAATTACTCACTTAGACTCCCTTATTCCTAGGTGTATCTCTTATATTTTATTTTTGTCTTGAATGATCACGAGGATGCATTGTTTGACTTATTTCGATAGTTATTTAGTCCGAAAATAAGGTGAACGATTTAATCAATAGTTAGCTAAAGGACCAAATCTTTTAAAACTGCTTCTCGGGACCTCATAAAGTTCATATCTTAGCATAACTCGCTTCACGATTTGAGACCTTTCTCGGACCGATATTTGGCAGCGACTTCATACTTCGAATCTTTGAGAGACGTTCTTGAAATAATGGTCTTCTCTTCATAATAGGAATTTCTTCACTTGAAGTTTTGAGAGATTCTTCATCTTTGGACCACGACTTCTTCATTTTTCTCTAATCTTTATTTTGGACTTCGATATACAACGATCCGCCTCCTTTTAGGACTTGGATCTATTTATCCTCATACCTTGTTAGGGTCTTTTCGGATAGACTTCTCCATGTCTTTTGGGGAGTTCTTGCTTTTCGTCGTGTGTCTCGATCCTTCATATTGATTTTCGATAAATGATTCTTCACATCACTTTTGGATCTTTAGCAACAAAATGTAGCCCTCATGCCTTGTTAGGGCCTTTTCGGACTCGCCAATCTTCGCATCCCGCTTCAATAAGTTATGCCTTGGCTATGAACTCTAATCTGTACCGATCAACTTTTAAAAGATCTAGGGCTAGAAGCTAAGTAACCTTTTAAATCGTACAACCTTATTTATTGCAGATAAATTTATTAACAAGCGAAGGGAGAGTAGGCTTGTAATTAACTCACATAAATTAACGAAAGAATACCGAACTTATAATTGACTTATCATCTCTCGTTCTCCACAGTTTAAAATCTCAAGGAATGAGACTCGTGGATGCTTAGCCTATTAAATCAAAGTTTTAGGTTTTCGAGTCGCCTATAGGATCTTGCAAATTCTTAGACTTTTTCAAGTTTAGAAATCGCATTTTAAAGTTCCCTTGATAAACGACTCTCTAGCATCAATTATAGGAACTTGCGAAAAGTTCTTGTTCTTAACCCGTGAGAGTTAAGACTTTCGTTTTTTATAGCTCCCTATATAAAAGCCTAGCAAAACTTGACTTAAACACATTAAAGATACTAGCTAGAGTAAACTTAGGTAAGTAAACTCGGGTTGAGTCAAAATGTTCACGACTAAGAAAAATCTAAAACCACTTTATAGAAAATTTATTCTAGCAATGGAAAGAAACTAAACATGATAAAGGAAAATACAACTATACAACTAGGCCAAAATAGATTAAAAATTTTGAAAAATGTCGAAAAATTGATTTTCCGGTTAAAATGAGGGCAAATTCATGGAAAAGACCACTTACTTCGATAGAAGTCCCCCCTACACTTGAGATAAACATTGTCCTCAATGTTTGAGCATGTGGGAGTAAACTCCCCTACACTTATGACATTGTGTACTTTGTTTAAATCTTGCTAAGGAAAGGACAACTAAAGTGAATTCAATGTGAACATATATAAAATATGAAATATTGAATCACAAGAGTTTAGGATAGAACCGGGAAGAAGGGAACACGGTATCACGGTTCGTCAAAAGTCATCAAGATGCTCTGTAAAGCTTTAATCCCTGCACAGCACAAGAAACAAGACAACAAACATATGCGGGGCTCCCCCTACACTTATTATGAAAGCAGTAAAGGATAGATCACGGGTTGCCTCCCGAGAAGCGCTTGTTTTTGTTCACCGAGTCACGAGCCTGACTCGACCCAATTTAGTTCATGGGGAACGTGGTGAGGGATGGAATCATCTCATGAGAGATGTCCTCACCAAAGTACAGCTTCAGACGCTGGTCATTCACCTTGAAATTGGGCCCATTCGGCTGAGAAAGCTCAATGGTCCCATAAGGAAAGACTTTGGCGACGGTGAATGGACCAGACCAGCGGCTCTTCAACTTGCCAGAGAAGATCTTCAACCGAGAGTTAAAGAGTAAGACTTGATCACCAACGTGGAACTCTCGATTCTTGATTTTTGCGTCATGAATGATCTTGGTCTTCTCCTTGTAGATCAGCGAGTTCTCATAAGCTTCATTCCTCAGTTCATTTAGCTCGTTCATTTGAATCTTGCAATGATCACCGGCTTTGTTGATGTCGAAGTTAGCCCACTTCAAGGCCCAGTGCGCCTTATGTTCCAGCTCGATGGGGAGGTGGTAGGCTTTCCCGTACACAAGACGATAAGGTGTACAACCGGTCGGGGTCTTGTAAGCAGTACGGAAAGCCCACAGAGCATCATCCAACTTATCGGCCCACGCGACGCGATGCTCTCCCACAATACGCTCCAAAATTCGCTTCAATCCACGGTTGGATATCTGGGCTTGCCCATTGGTTTGGGGATGATAGGTGGTGGAAAGACGGTGATTGACACCATACTTAGCCATGACTCTTGCAAATTGATCATTGCAAAAATGAGTCCCGCGGTCACTGATAATAGCACGAGGAACGCCAAATCGAGCGAAAAGCTGCTTCAAAAAGTTCACAACCACCCTCGCATCATTCGTAAGGAGAGCCTTGGCTTCAACCCATTTAGAAACGTAGTCGACGGCGACGAGGATGTACTTGTTCCCTTTGGAAGATGGAAATGGCCCCATAAAGTCGATGCCCCATACATCAAAGATTTCACATTCCTGTATGAAATTTTGAGGCATCTCATCCTTATGTGTGATCTTGCCTTGACGTTGGCAAGCATCACAATGCTTAACCATTTCGTGAGCATCACGATAAATGGTGGGCCAATAGAATCCAGAATCAAACACTTTTTTAGCGGTGTAGTTGGGACCAAAGTGACCACCAGTCGGTCCTTTGTGGCAAGCTTGGAGAATGTCAAAAGCTGTCGGTCCGTCAACACATCGACGAATGATCAGATCAGCACATTATTTGAATAGAAAAGGGTCATCCCAAAAGTAAGTCTTAACATCATTCAAGAACTTCTTCTTTTGTTGGGATGTTAACCCTTTGATGAGAATACCACCCGCTAAGTAGTTTGCAATGTCCGCAAACCACGGGGTGCCATCGAGATTGAGATTTATAGACATTAAGGTCTCAAGGGGAAAGAGTCATTGATCTCTTTGTTCGGATGATCCCCTTGATATGGATCCTCAAGTCGACTCAGATGATCCGCGGCCAGGTTTTCGGCTCCCTTCTTGTCACGAATTTCAATGTTGAATTCTTGAAGGAGTAAAACCCAGCGAAGAAGTCTTGGCTTAGAATCATGCTTTGTCATCAAGTAATTCAACGCGGAATGGTCCGTGTATACGATGGTGGGGGATAAAACAAGATAGGGGCAAAATTTCTCAAAAGCATAGACAACAGCTAAAAGCTCTTTTTCGGTTGTCGTATAATGCAATTGAGCCCCCGTCATTGTTTTGCTAGCGTAGTGGATTAGTTGGAAGTGTTTATTCACTCGTTGGCCCAAAACCGCACCAATAGCAAAGTCGCTAGCATCGCACATCAATTCAAAAGGCAGCTCCCAATTAGGGTAACCAAGACCGGTGCCTTAGTTAGCTTATCCTTAAGAAGATTTAAGGCTTCGAGACACTCTTTAGAAAAGATAAAAGGAGTATCTTTTTCCAAGAGGTGGGTCATCGGGCGAGCGATTTTAGAGAAATCCTGAACGAATCGACGATAGAAGCCCGCATGACCCAGAAAACTTCTCACACCCTTCACGGTTGAAGGTGGAGGTAATTTGGCTATGACATCTACTTTAGCACGGTCGACTTCAAGACCGGCTTTAGAGATTTTGTGTCCTAGCACAATGCCTTCTTTTACCATAAAATGGAATTTTTCCCAATTCAGAACAAGGCGAGTGTCTTCGCACCGCTTAAGCATACGTTCCAAATTGGCAAGGCAAGAAGAGAAGGAATCCCCGAAGACCGAGAAATCATCCATGAAGACTTCCATGGTTTGCTCAACCATGTCATGGAAGATAACCAACATGCACCTTTGGAAAGTCCCAGGGGCATTGCATAAGCCAAAAGGCATTCGTTTGTAAGCAAATGTGCCATAGGGACAAGTGAATGTTGTCTCTTCTTGATCTTGGGGATCGATGGGTATTTGGAAATAACCCGAGAAACCATCAAGAAAGCAGTAATATTCATTACCCGCTAAACGTTCAAGCATTTGGTCCATAAAAGGTAGAGGGAAATGATCCTTTCTCGTGGCATCATTGAGTTTGCGGTAGTCTATACAAACTCTCCACCCAGTAACGAGACGGGTAGGAATTAACTTGTTGTTTGCATTGGGCACAACGGTGATTCCGCCCTTCTTAGGCACACAATGGACTGGACTAACCCATGGTGAATCCGAAATAGGGTAAATCATACTCGCATCAAGAAGTTTGATAACCTCTTTTTTGATGACTTCATGGATTTTTGGATTCACCCTTCGTTGGCTTTGAATTGTGGGTTTAAAGTCGTCCTCCATGAGAATTTTATGTGTGCAGAAATGAGGATCAATTCCGCAAATGTCGGAGATTTTCCAAGCGATAGCTCTTTTATGCTTCTTCAACACGGTGACAAGTCGGGCTTTTTCGTCTTCTTTCAGATCCTTCGCGATGATGACCGGTAACTTCTCGTCATCTTCAAGGAAAACGTACTCTAGATGAGGAGGTAGGTCCTTAAGCTCAAGAGTGGGAGGATCCTCAATAGATGGTAAAACTAACGATGGATCATCATTAGTCACCTCTTTAGGAGAAGGAGGAGAAAACGGGTCCTCATTGAGAAGTCTCTCAATAGTACGAATGTCTTCATCCCAATTGGTGGACAAATTATAGTACTTAATATCAAGAGGACCCAAGCTAGCTTCGAAATCATCCAAGTCACTTTCTCCAAAAGGAGTCAATGCCAGAGCAATTGAGGCAACGGTCTCAACATTGGGTAGAGAAGAAAGAGTACTTTTGCAAGCATCATGAAAATGTTCTTCACAAGCCTCATCGAGAACATCAATAGCATTAACACTCTCATATGAATAAGGTTGCTTAGAAATCTTACCCATGTTGAAGACAATTTTATCGTCACTAACTCTCATGATTATTTCGCCCGCGGCTACATCAATGAGAGTGCGACCGGTCCTCAGGAATGGACGTCCAACGATTAATGGAACACGAGGATCCATCTCGTAGTCAACGACGACAAAATCCGCCGGGAAGGTGAATTTGTCAACGCCAACAAAGACATCTTCGGCTATCCCCACTGGATAAGCAACCGTACGGTTGGCTAATTCCAAAGTCATTTTGGTGGGGACTAGCTCGGGGAGAGATAATTGCTTCCAAACACTTAAAGGCATTAAGTTTATACTGGCACCTAGATCGGCTAGGGCCATGCAATTCTCTACTCCCGAGAAGTTGCAAGGAATCAAGAAGCGACCCAGATCACCAAGTTTGGTGGACAATTTCCTTAAGAGTACTGCGGAGCAGTTCTCATTAAGTTGGGTCTGAGCAATGTCAAAAAGCTTTTCCTTATCACTTAGAAGATCTTTAAACATCTTAGCGTATTTGGGCATGTGAGCGAGAGCCTCGGCAAAGGAGATGTTAAAATTCAATTGTTTAAAAATTTTTAGAAAGTTTGAAACCTGAATATCATCCTTGCTCTTTTGCTTCTCTTTCCTCAACCTTGAAGGATAAGGTATATTGGATGAAGAAGAAGGCTTTAAGGGAGTAGGATCACTCACAACCACGGGTGGTGGGGAAATGGGGATAGAAAGTGAAGGAGGTGATGAAAGTTGCTCTTGTTCCTTGTTCACAATCACGGGTGGAGGTGTAGGAAGCTCGGGTTCCATATAACCTTTTCCACTACGAGTGGTGATTGTTTTCATCTCCCCTCTTGGATTCGCAACGGTATTACTCAGAAGGGTACCCGAAGAAGAGGGTTGATTACCTAGGATGAGCGAACCAGTCATATCACGAAGGTGAACCGCTTAATTGTTAAAAGAGTCTCTCATGTTTGCATTAATTTCATTGATGTGTTTTGCCATGTCATTCCTTAGCTCGGCTCGAATATCGTTCCCTTGTTTCGCCATTTCGCCCTTCAAGTTGCGGACTTGACTCTGAAGATTCGTCACCATCTCCCAATTAGTCTTCATGAATGTCTCGACGTCTGAACTCACTGCCATCGGTTGATTGAGAGGTGGAGCTTGGTAGGCTTCAGAATTTCCTTGAGGTGGGTATGGGTTGCGTTGGGATTGATATTGATTGTTTGCATGAGGTTGGGATTGGTTGTAGCTTTGTTGTTGGTTTTGGTTTGCAGGAGGGAAACCGGGAGGAGCAAGATAATTGTTGGAACGATAACTTAGCAAGCCACGGTCTCCTTGCGGGCGGGCTTGATAGCCTCCCGTGGGATAAGTGCCGTAAGCTGCGTTAACGTTTTCAGAAAAATTGCTTTGGGTAGAAGGACAATCATTGTAAGAATGAGGAACACCACATGTGTCACAAGAAATAGCGACGGCTTTAGCTTGTTGAAAGTGGTTTGTGGCCATGGTCATGAAATTCTTGTTCATCTCAGCGAGTTGTCGAGAAATTTCAGTCATTTCAGGATTGGAGGTAGTAGATGAAACATTGACTCTCGAGTTAGATCTTGAGGATGCGGATGAATCCCAATTCTTATGGTGAGTAGTCATGTTTTCGATCAACTCTCAGCACTCCTCCGGTCTCCTTTTCATAAAGGTACCACCGGCGGCGGCATTGATCGTGTCACGATCACGAAAAGTGAGACCATTGTAGAAGGTGTCAATGAGAGTGACGGGGAGCATATTGTGATTTGGACAGCGGTCGATCAAAACATTGTATCGGTCCCAAGCATCAAAGAGCGATTCATCATTCTCTTGCATGAATCCACTGATTTGGTTACGAAGGCTAGTGACCATGGATGGGGGAAAGTAGCGCGATAAAAAGCGTTGAGTCATGTCATTCCACGTATGAATAGAATTCTTAGGAAGACGGTCAAACCATTTTTCGGCATGGTGAGAAAGCGAGTGGGGAAAGAGTTGAAGGCGAAGGTCATCCATAGAAACACCGGGGCACTTCATGCTTTGGGTTATGGTAATGAATTTGTCGAGGTGTTTGTTGGCATCATCATCCGGAATTCCACGAAATGGGTTAGTTTGCACTTGCTGGATCATGTGATGCTTCAACGAAAACTCCTGAGCCGTGACGTGCATTGGCGCAATCGGGCCTCCGCGTCTGTTCATGGTGGGTTGACACAATTCCTCCATCGTTCGTAAATCAGGTAGGTGGACATTGTTGTTGTTGTTGTTGTTGTTGTTATTCAAATTGGGTAGAGGTGGGTTATTATTGTTGTTATTAACACCAGCCATATCTAAATCTTCACGAGTCTCGGGCTCAGAATAGTTCGAAGATCTAGTACGCATACACCTGCAGAAGAAAAATATACACAGAGAAAGTATCTATATAATCTATATAATCTTTTTGGTGCAAAACCTTTTGAAAAGAATTGCTTTTAATGGTTTTTCAATGTTTTTGTATTTTTGAAGAGTTTTATATTTTTTTAGAATTTTTGAAAATTTTTAAAGCAAAGAAAATAACGTTCAAAGAACGGATCCCAAAATTCAATGCGTCTCTCACTAAAAACCGTTAATCGTAACGAAAAGAGCCGGCAGCGGCGCCATTTAATACTTCGCTTTTGGCTAGGTATAAAATATTATCGTCCGAATCCATTCGAATTGAAAACCGGTCTTAAGTGCGACTCAATCGTCTTTTGGTGAATCAAGAGAATGGTTTGGTTTGTTTGTCTAATTTAAACTAATAGCAAGTAAATTTAAATGTCGTTGAGTAAAGTGGAAGTTTGAAGATTGAAATTAAAATGAATTAAAAGTAAATGCTCGAAACTTAGAGACAATATTGGAAAAGTACTAGAACACTAACAAAAATAACACTTAGAAATTTACGTAAAAACAATAAACTAAAACCAACTCTAATCGGAATATAAATGACTACTGATCGGAATAATGGGTGAAAAAGGGGTGCAATCGGAATGTATTCCGATCCTTTGATCGGAATATCTCAAAATGATGCCAGATCGGAATGTGGGATAATGGCCACAATCGGAACATCCAACTTCGCCACAATCGGAATAATGTGTGTTGGGAATCTAAACTTGTTAGATTCCCTGATCATTGATTTAAAAATAATTAGGCTGTTAGATAGTCCCTTGCCTGTGCCTAGGAGGCAGGCAAGTTTCGCAAGACTCACAGAGATCCAAGTCTCTGTGAGCAACCTCAGAGGAGTCCATGTCAGAGACATTGTCAGGGAAGTCGAAGATTACCTGAAGACATACTCATTGGCTGTGATGGATAACAGCCAAGATGTATCAGGGACTCTGAGGGGTTGAGAGTTAATAGGGGTGGCAATACCCTGATAACTCTCAGCACACTTTGGACATGCCATTTGTGTGTTCGAGACTATGAAGAATAAGGAAACTGTTTTTGACAACTGTTCCTTAAAGCATAATGGAAGACTACCAAGAATAGAAGGACATCATGTGACCGATGTGGGAACTTGTAAAAGCTTGTGTAGTCGCCATCAAGTACTGTTTAAGTCAAACTCGTAACACTATAAATAGGATGTGTATCCATGCATTAATTCTTAACACTTTGAGATATTAAGAACATTATTGCATATAACTTAGTGAATCAAACAGTTACGACTGTATTCATAAGTTAGGGTTTATTGTTGTTCAAAGTGTGCACAACACATTGTCATCAAACTGTGTTATCCATAACACTTGTAATTCTTTATTATACAACAATAAGATTACGTTTGAAAAGTAATACCTTGTGTTGATTAAGTTAAGATTAGGGTTTCTTGCATTGATTAGGGACTTTCAATTGGTATCAGAGCGGTGTTTGATATTAAAACCTTCAAGAAACATCGTTCTCAGTTTTATAATCAAGATCCACCATGCCGGAAACTTCTAACCCACCACAATCACCTTCCACAAACCCATCTTCACCAAGACTTAACCCTCCTGCCAATGACGATGATCTACCCCAACTTCTTGACTCAAGAGGTGGATCACACGTTACAAGTGTACCAGTCTTTGATGAAGAAGATTTTGCCAGTTGGAAGAGTCAATTTCTTGTATATCTTGATGGGCTTGAACCTTTTCTTTTAGAAATTTTAGAAAATGGTCCATATATTCCCATGGCGCTTACATCCACTGAAGAAAACCCTCTTCCCAAACCTCTCAAACAATGGACTCCAGCTGATAGGAAATTGGCAAACCAAGATAAACGTCTCAAAAGCATCATAATTTCCTGCCTTCCCAAGCATATCATGAAGTCTGTCATTCAGTGTCCCACAGCCAAACAAATGTGGACAGACCTCATTCTTGGCCATGAAGGACCCTCTGAAACAAGAGAGATAAAGATTCAGGCACTCAGACTTCAGTTTAATGCCTTTAAGTCACTTGAAGGTGAAAAGGTTCAGCAAACCTATACTAGGCTGAAGATTCTTCTAAATGACCTAGCTATGAAAGATGTCACTATTGGTCAAGCTGAGATCAATGCTACTTTTGTCAACAGCCTTCCAGAAAGTGGCTGAGCATGAATCAGACTCAGAGAGCTAACAACTCAATCAAAAATGATACCCTTGCTCAGCTCTATGGTAAGTACAATTATGAAGAAGGGCTGATCGATACTATCTACAAATCAGAGACTGAAAGATTTGTAGTCCAAGGAGCATCTTCCAAAGCATTGATCTCTGCAACACATCCTCATGACAGCGATTCTGATGTTGAAGAAGATACCCGTAGCAGCCAAGAGTTCTTGTCAGACCTCAATGCAGAGTTCCATGAAAGAGCGTTGCTAGCCAACCAAAGAAGATACTACAAAAGATCGGGAAGAGTAGGATCAGCTAGTAAACCAACTGACAGGTCAAAAGAAACTTGTTTTGCCTGTGGAAAGCTTGGACATTATCAAAAAGACTGTCCTTCTACCAAGACATCCTCACCCTCTTATCCATCATCTTCATCCAAACCCTACAAGTTCAAACAACATAACAACTCATCTCAATCCAATTCTTCAGACACTGAGAAGAAAGATTACAAAAATAAGTACAAGGCACTTAAAGCTGAGTTAGAACAAATGAACTTGAAGATTGAAGCTCTGTCCAAAAAGAAAGGTGGTGAGAAAAAGACAGAGAAAGGGTTGGTTGCTGAAACTTATGATTGGAATGATGAGCCACTGACTTCAGATGAAGAAGACACCACCATAGTCAGGGCTTTCATGGCGATAGCTGAAGATGAACCAGCTGTTGGAAAAGGTGATGCAAGATCAGGACAATGGGTTGACATCACAATGAAAAAGGTACACAGGCTTTTATCCATGTCTGATAGTGATGAACGTAAGCATGTCCTTGATTACACCATTGTTGATTTACACTTTGTTGAGGAACAAAGAAAGAACCTACTTGATAAGTTTCACTCTGTTAAATCTGAAATGCTAAATGCTAAGGCTGAATGTGAAACCCTCAGGCGGGTTAATTTAGAGAAAATATCCCTGCAAAATGTAGTAGCTAGATTAACCTTGAAAAACATTGCTTTAAATGATCAAGTCTCTGAATTGAACAAGATTATTGAAAAATGGCTATGTGCTAGGTTTACTATTGATGAATTGCTTAGGGATGAAGTGCCTGCTGACTTAAAAAGGGATATATCTGCTAAGAAAAATAAGCTGAAAATTCTCACCAAACCCAAAGACATGGTCTTTAAATCTACAGAGACTATTCATATGTCAGATACCACTTTGACAAATGACCCTGTCTCTGAAGATGTGGCTGAGCTACCACCCTTGCCCAAACTCTCTGGATTTGAACCCAGCAGTTCTTCTAGATCTGCTAAGGATGAACTTAGGACAGATATTGAGAATCCTCCAGCTAAAGTTTTTCATGTTCCTGCTAAACAAACTGGCAAACAAGTAGCTTTTAAGCCTGTTACTACTAAAGCTGTGAATAAGGTTGAACCTACCACTGAAGATCGCCTGTTGTCTCTTATGAAAGAAGTAGAACTCTTGAAACAACACATTAAGCCTTCCGCTGAATGCTCTACTTCTCATGAACCTAAGTCAGTCCTAGGTGAACCCAAAGGGGAAAGGTTAATTAAACATTATTGCAATGTATGTAAAAATTCGCACCATTCGACCTTAGATCATGACAGACACATGGCAGCTAAAAGAGCTCAGACACCCTCTAGGGACAGACCACAGAGTTCAAAAAGACAACAGGGAAATTACAAACCTTATCCTCCCTGTAAATTCTGTGGGTTCACAGACCATCACTCAGACGAGTATGGTGACTTCCCTGGGTGTGATATTTGTGGGAGTTATAACCATGAAACAATGAACTGTCCATCCCAACGCCAAAAGTTTTTCAGGAACACAAGAGTTGCTAATAAGCAATTCAGGGAACCCACTGGAAAGTGGGTTCACCATAGGAACTAATCTGTTTCTATGTATTTGTGCAGAAATATCTCAAGGAATCGGTATGGTATATAGATAGTGGTTGTTCTAGACACATGACAGGGATTCAACAATACCTGCACAGATACTCAAAGGAGCCAGGTCCTAAAGTGGTGTTTGGAGATAACTCTTCAGGTGACACAGAAGGATATGGCTCAGTGAACTGCAATGGGATTACATTTACCAGGGTTGCATATGTGAATGGTCTTAAACACAATCTTATTAGCATCAGCCAATTGTGTGATGCTGACTATAAGGTTTTGTTTACTAAGACTCAGGGAACCATATTCAACAAAAACAATGATGTTGTGCTGATTGCACCTAGAAGGAGAGATGTTTATGTCATCAACATGGTTGTGTGCTCTGAAGACAGCTCAAATTGTTTTCTTGCCAAAGCCTCTGAAAGTGTCAATTGGTTGTGGCACAAAAGACTGTCTCATCTCAACTTTAAGAACATCAATAAGATAGCCACTCAAAACTTGGTTGCTGGTCTACCTTCAGTAATGTTTTCCAAAGACAAAACTTGTTAGCCTGTGTCAAAGGAAAGCATCACAGGTCTTCATTCAAGACTAGGCAATCATTCTCTATTGACAAGTGCTTACATCTCCTTCACATGGATTTGTTTGGGCCTGTCAAACCTCAAACCATTAATCATAACAAATACACCTTGGTCATAGTTGATGAATTTTCAAGATACACATGGGTGTTCTTCCTCAGAAGGAAAAGTGATGCAGCTGAAACCATCATGTCCTTCATCAGACAGGTTGAAAATATGAATGATGTTAGAGTCAAAGCTCTAAGAAGTGATAATGGTACAGAATTCAAGAATCATCAACTTGAATCTTTTTGTGATGAAAAAGGGATTTCTCAGAACTTCTCTTCAGCTGGCACCCCTGAACAAAATGGTGTGGCTGAAAGAAGAAACAGGACTTTGATTGAAGCAACAAGAACTATGTTAAATGGTGCAGCCTTACCAAAGCAATTTTGGGGAGAAGCTGTTCACACTGCCTGCTACACTCAAAACAGATCAATCATTGTCAAAAGACATGGTAAAACCTCCTATGAAGTTTTCAGAAAAAGATCTCCAGACGTCAGCTATTTTCATGTGTTTGGGTGCCCTGTGTTTATTTATAACTACAGGGATAAACTTGGAAAGTTTGATGAAAAAGCTGATGATGGTTTCTTTTTGGGATACTCTCCAATAGCCAAAGCCTTCAGAGTATTCAACATCAGAAGACAAGAAGTAGAAGAAACATTCCATGTTAGATTCAATGAAGATGATGAAGTCATACAGAAAACAGGAACAGAGGGTGATGAAATAGATTTTAATGAAAATATTTCTTTCCCAAGTGATGAGTTCACAGAACCCAGACCTACCAGTCATCATCACTCCAACACTCTCACTCCTTATGTCCCTGCCTTTGACCCTCTGTCTACTCACAACATAGAAGTTCCTACTTCTCAGGAACTTGATGAAGAAGAACCTCAAATTTCTGATGGTCCTTCTCATGATATTGATGACTCACCAATTCTTCAAACCCCTGAAGAGTCTCCTGCTGTTAATGAAATAGCTTCCCTTGATATGGCTGAAGAAGAATCTGACACTGAAGTAGTCTTTGAAGAAAGCCCTCCTAGTCAGCAGGATGAGACTCAAATTGTACCAGTTGTGCCCTCAAGTACCCCTGTCCTTGAATCCCCAGCTCCTCAAAATAAGTGGTCAAGAGATCAATACATTCTTCTTGTCAATATTATTGGGGAACCAAATGCAGGGGTCACAACCAGACGGCGAATCCAAGACTCAGAGTCAGCCTCAGCCAATGAATGTCTCTTTGCTGAATTTCTCTCACAAATTGAACCTAAAAGAGTTGCTGAGGCTCTGGTAGAAGAAGGATGGGTAGATGCTATGCAAGAAGAAATAAATCAGTTCAAAAGGAACAAAGTATGGACACTAGTGCCAGCTCCACCTGGAAAGAATATCACAGGCACTAGATGGATCTATAGAAATAAGATGGATGAGATTGGGAACATCATCAGGAACAAGGCCAGACTGGTAGCACAGGGGTTCTCTCAGACTGAAGGAATTGATTATGATGAAACTTTTGCACCTGTTGCTAGACTGGAAGCCATCAGAATCTTCCTTGCTTATGCTGCCTATATGAACATCACTGTGTATCAGATGGATGTTAAGAGTGCTTTCCTTAATGGTGATTTGGCTGAGGAAGTGTATGTTGCACAACCTGAAGGATTTGAGAACAGCGAGTTTCCCAACCATGTGTACAGACTTCACAAGGCAATGTATGGTCTGAAACAAGCTCCAAGAGCATGGTATGAAACTCTTTCAAATTTCTTAACTGAAAATAAATTTGTCAGGGGTTCTATTGATAAAACACTCTTTACCTTCAAGGACAAGAGTGATTTCATCATTGTGAAGATTTATGTGGATGATATCATCTTTGGGTCAACAAATGTCAATCTTAGTAAACGTTTTGCTAAATTAATGACCAAGAAATATGAGATGAGTATGATGGGTGAATTAACTTACTTTTTGGGCTTTCAAATTAAACAATGTCCTAAGGGAATTTCAATTTGTCAAGAAAAGTATGTTAAGGATTTACTTAAAAAATATGACTTAGCTGATTGTGCATCAGTGAAATGCCCTATGCTTCCACCCAACAACTTGGGCCCTGATGAGTCAGGGGTCTCTGTCAATGAGACTTTATATAGAGGCATGATTGGGTCACTGATGTATCTGACAGCTAGTCGTCCAGATATCCAATTCTCCACATGTCTCTGTGCAAGGTACCAGGCTAACCCAAAAGAATCCCATCTAGTGGCTGTTAAGAGAATTTTCAGGTATCTCAAAGGAACACCATCCCTAGGCCTATGGTATCCAAAAGAATCAGGCTTTGATCTCAAGGCCTATTCAGATTCAGACTATGCTGGATGCTGTATTGACAAAAAGAGCACTTCAGGCAGTTGTCAAATCCTAGGAGGAAAATTGGTTGGATGGAGTGCTAAGAAGCAAAACTCTGTGGCTATGTCTTCAGCTGAAGCAGAATATGTCGCTGCAGCCAGCTGTTGTGCTCAGGTGCTCTGGATGAAAAGTCAATTGGCTGACTATGAAATCTTGTATGACAAAGTGCCAATCTTTTGTGACAACACCAGCGCCATTGCCATATCCAACAACCCTGTTCTTCACTCTCGTACCAAACACATTGATATCAGGTATCATTTTATCAGGGATCATATAATGAAGGGAGATATTGAGCTGCATTTTGTTCCCACAGAGCTGCAACTAGCTGATATTTTTACAAAGCCTTTGGCTGAACCTTCGTTCAACAAGCTAGTTGCTGAGTTAGGGATGCTCAATATCTCAAAGCCTGTGGCATGATATTAAATGTGTTCATTAAATGATTGATTCTATATTAAATGTTTTTCACATGAAACTAGGTAGTTACTTTCCAAGTAAATGCAAAAAACATTCTCAATATTTAATCATTTATTTTTCGGATAACGAGGAGACAAACTTTTTGAAAGGTCAAGGGGACCCACTTGAGCAGTCATTTTCGCACCTTGCATTTAATACGGTTGAATAACTGTTCACTTAGTTTGAATATATATTGTCTCCTTTCTCTTCTCACCCACCACCATTCTAAAGTCTACTTCTCTCTCTAAGATCTTATCTCTCTTAACCTATCCGCCATTTTCTTTCACCTTCAACCTCAAATCCATGGCGTTTTCAGTTCCCAAAGCTTCAAATGTTAACTTCGAGATCAACGAGAGCATCCTCGCCTCCAACAACGCCATTGGATGGATTAAGGCACCAAACAGCACCTATTCAGATCTGGTAAATTTCATGCAGAATTGTGACCTAAATGAAGCCTTCACCAAATCCCCATCCACATTTTACCAAGAATACCTTAGGGAATTCTGGTATTCTGCTGAAGTGGTAGAAGACACCATAACTTTTAGCCTTTCATGTAATGAACACCCTTTTGCCTTCTCCCTTAAAGACTTTTCAAGTGTGGCCGGATTGAAGCATGGAGATGAATGCCTGAAGGTAGTTGACAAAAAGGCTGTCAAGGAAGCCCTGGCCACACTCAACCCTTGCCATGACGTTAACCCTGCCCTTACACCAGCTGAGGTCCTCGCCAAATCCCCTCTGAAGATTAAATATTTCACTCCTATGTGGCGTGTCCTCTTCACCCACATTGTTAAGTCCCTGGGAGGAATGCAGGGATCACAGGATCAGATGTCTTTCAACCATCAGGCTATTGCTTATGGATTAATTTGGGGAGCTGATGTTGACGTTGGAAGCATTCTCTTCTCAAACCTGGTAGAACAGCTGAAGGGAAGGAATCAGGTCAGAGAAAAGAAT
Organism: Glebionis coronaria; assembly: GCA_025667525.1. NCBI lineage: Eukaryota > Viridiplantae > Streptophyta > Magnoliopsida > Asterales > Asteraceae > Glebionis > Glebionis coronaria. Next base: position 159,693 of record JANFOE010000522.1, read on the forward strand.
ATCTGTTATGTGCGCTTCCTGTCTCTGATCTTTGAAAGCCTGCTGGGAGATAACTACCACAACAAGGCCTTGACTGCTCTTAAGCCCTAATGCATCACAGGCGCCATCTACAAGGAAATAGGAGCTGAAGATGTCCCTGTCACCGCCCATATGCTGAATGTGGCCAACCAAGTACCAAACGCTGAGAAACCCTTGCTCCCTTCCTCTGAGAAGGTGAATACTTCTAGTGTTGCTGGCAAGTCTATGTCTTTGACCTCTGGGCAGCACACTACTAAGTCCAAGGCTTCATCTGGCCAACAGCCTAAGAAGAAGAAAATCCCCTCTTCTTCCCACTGCAAAGCTGTTACTAAGGCCAAGGGAAAGAAGACTGACACCTCCGCTGGTCCAGATACTCTTGTGGATTCGGATTCTTTGGCTGACAAACAACAGGCGTCTAGTGTCTCAAGGTCAGCAGAGACAACAGGAAACCAGCCTGATCAAGCTGATATCTCACAGGTAATCAGTGTACATTTTTAGAGGTTCACAAGCAGCCACTCTCATTTGTCTGTAGGAGAGAGTGGTGAAGTTAGGGTAATCCTCGACCCATAGAAGTCTGTCTATACACTTAGAATCCTTTAAGACTTCTGTACACCCTGTCTTTGCACCAGGGAATGATTCATTTGTGTTTATAAAGCACCCCGATGACCCTGCACCCTCTAGACAGTATTCAGGCTAACAACAACCTGAATACACTAATGTCTCGACCTTGATCAGCTGTACTTCACACAGCCTCTTGGTTCCCTCCTTAAAAGAGTCCCAAAGGATTTATCCTTTCAGGGGGAGCTGAATCATCACCCTCAGCTTTCCTAGGGGCAGCGTAACAGGCGACCTACAACCACATATGTTTCATTCCTAAAAGAGTCCCAAAGGTTTTAACCTTTTGGGGGGGCTGAATAATCACACTCAGCTTTCCTAGTGGCAGCGACTGGCGATCCATAAACAACATATGTTTCACAATCAAAAGAGTCCCAAAGGTTTTTACCTTTTGGGGGGGCTGAATAATCACACTCAGCTTTCCTAGGGGCAGCGAATGGCGATCATTAACCTTATTTTTGACACTTAAAAGAATCCCACGGATTTATCCTTTGGAGTGGCTGAGTAATCACCCTCAGCCTCTCTGGGACAGCGAAATGGCGACCATTCCCCTTATATTTTTCCCTGTTACTAATTATAACAAATTTGCAGGCTGAAATAGTACAGCCAGTCATCGAGTCTCAGGTACAACAAGAAAAGGAGGCTGATACATGTACTCAAGACAAAACCAATGATGAAGAGCCTCTGTTAAATGCTGATGAAGAAATGCTCTCATTAGAGGATTATGTCTCTGATATTGAGCCCATGCCTGAAGATGAATTCCCTGAAGGAATGTTCGATGAAGAGGATGAAGAAGATGAGGAAGACCAACTGTCTGTCTCTCCTCCTAAAGAAATAGCTGTGTCTACACCAGCTGGTGACAAGACTTCTCCTCCCAAGGATGTTGTTGATACTCCCAACTCTGCTACATCCACGACAACAGTTTTCCAATCTCCAGCTTATGATCCAACAGCAGAATTTCTCTTGTTTGATCATCCTGCCCAGACCAACTTTGACTTATTACCAAGGGGGGATGACTATGCTCAGCAAAGCCTCAATATCAAAAATCTTCAGCCTGTTCATCATCAATCAGATATTGAGCGCTTATCAAGGAAGCTGGATGTGATCAAGTCTGAAATGCACAACTTCACTGTGACATTTCCAGGCATCATCAAAAAGGCTGTCACTGAGCCAATTCAGGATGGTGCAAGAAGAGGTGTAGCCCAGGGACTCGGTCATCTTTCAACAAGAATAAAGGATGCCATTGATTCAGCCGTCCCTGCTATGTTCCATGAACATGAACTAACCATGCTAACTCTATTGTCAGGCGTGTTCAGGCAAATACTAATGCAAATGCCAACCTCCTGCTAAAGATTGCCAGGGCCTCAAGAAAAATACAACGTGCTATGGCTGCCTCTGTGGAGCATATTGCAAGACGTTTTCAAGCACGTTCATCCAAACATCTGCGAAGTAAGGATAAACGTGAGGGGAGAAGAATACAACACTCAGCCTTGCATCTGCTGAACAAGGCTCATCATTAGCTAACCCCACCATCACACCTGTTCCTCTCCAAGTCATCACACCTACTATAATACCTGATGATGAGGATAATACTCAGGGGGAGCAACAAACTCAAGATGGAGCTGACTCATCAAAGTCTCTGGTTTTGGTTAACACCAGCAAGCCTGAGGATGATGATGAGCCAGCTGCCAAGAAATTAAAATTCACTGTTAGCTCTCTCCCCAAAGCTATTCAAACTCAGGCTCAGACAGCGTTTATCAAAAGAGCTGATGTTTTGAAAAACATAAGTGTGGAGTCCTCTGTCTCGAAGAAAGGAAAAGAGATGGTTTTGGTTGACACAGATACCAAACTTAAGAAGATAGCTGCGATGCTAGAGACAGAAGGATCCACCACAGACCTTTCCCAATTCTCAACCTTTACACCTTCCAATGAGATTCCTTTGACCCCTGAAGAAATAGAGCAACAGGCTGAAGAATTTAAAAGATTAAATGAACTCAAGACAGCCAAAGAATTAAATGAAGCTACTCTGAGGAAGATGACACCACCTGAAAGGGAAAAACAAAAACAAAGGTTGAGGGAAATGGAAGTAAAACGCGCTGAGGCTTTAAAGAAAGTCAAAGCTGACTATGATGCCTGCGTGAACAACAGATATGCTTCTGGCAAGATAACCAAGTTCAAATACACCATTCATAAATCCACAAACACCCCACAGATGATCTTATGGAGGGAAAACCAACAGAGAAATATGGATGTGTTTGACAACTTCAGGTTAAAGACACTTGGGTTATCAGAATGGTTCGAACTTGAAGCCTTAGCTGCCAAGAAGTCTGGACAGGCTAATTTTCTTCTGCTTAAAACTCTGAAGGCCAAGTTTAACTGGATCAAGGAAACAGCAGCCAAACTTAAGATTGATCCCCCACCACAGCTTTTTGAACAAGAACCCCCAAAGACAGGCAACAAAAGGAGAAGGATTTCACAAATTGTTAACGAAACTTTTGTTACTGAAGATGTTCAAGTGGATGGTATGCACAGGGATTTGATCCTCCTAAATGGTATTGTTGGCCCTATTGATGGTCAGACATACACAGAGCCTGAAAGAGGAATGGCATTCATGAATAAGGCTTGCCAGTATGCTTTTCAAAGGGAAGATGAGCTGTGCTTAGCTTCAACTATTCAGCTACTCTGTCACAAGAAGTGTCTCAAGATCAAAACAGAGTATTCCAAGAAGTTTGCAAAGACTTTGCAGGATGAAATTGATAACAGATTAGATTTGGCTGAAGCTGAAGAAAGAATTAAAAATGATGACTATTGAAGATGTTCACAGCCCTTTTTACCTTCATCTTTTATTTTACTTATGTAATGCACTTGTAATTTTCTTTAAGTTTTAATAAAATCATGAGGTATGTTTGTTTAGATCTGTTATGTGTAAGAAGAAGCTGTTAAACTCACTTACCTTAACTTAGTTAGATCTAGCATTATTTATGTTTAAATAGGGGAGATTGTTGGGAATCTAAACTTGCTAGATTCCCTGATCATTGATTTAAACATAATTAGGCTGTTAGATAGTCCCTTGCCTGTGCCTAGGAGGCAGGCAAGTTTCGCAAGACTCACAGAGATCCAAGTCTCTGTGAGCAACCTCAAAGGAGTCCATGTCAGAGACATTGTCAGGGAAGTCGAAGATTACCTGAAGACATACTCATTGGCTGTGATGGATAACAGCCAAGATGTATCAGGGACTCTGAGGGGTTGAGAGTTAACAGGGGTGGCAATACCCTGATAACTCTCAGCACACTTTGGACATGCCATTTGTGTGTTCGAGACTATGAAGAATAAGGAAACTGTTTTTGACAACTGTTCCTTAAAGCATAATGGAAGACTACCAAGAATAGAAGGACATCATGTGACTGATGTGGGAACTTGTAAAAGCTTGTGTAGTCGCCATCAAGTACTGTTTAAGTCAAACTCGTAACACTATAAATAGGATGTGTATCCATGCATTAATGCTTAACACTTTGAGATATTAAGAACATTATTGCATATAACTTAGTGAATCAAACAGCTACGACTGTATTCATAAGTTAGGGTTTATTGTTGTTCAAAGTGTGCACAACACATTGTCATCAAACTGTGTTATCCATAACACTTGTAATTCTTTATTATACAATAATAAGATTACGTTTGAAAAGTAATACCTTGTGTTGATTAAGTTAAGATTAGGGTTTCTTGCATTGATTAGGGACTTTCAATGTGCAAGACTACCAATCGGAATGTTGGGATAATTACTATAATCAGAATGCGCAGACAGGGCCGGATCGGAATACTAAACCCTATTCCGATCCAAGGTGATCAGAATATAGGTACATAAATCGGAAACTCAAAACCCTCTTCCGATTTGATTAATCGGAAAGAGTGGTATGGAAGGCTGCTCGGAATGTTCAAATCGGAAAGGGGTTTGTACCCTTTCCGAAAATGGTGGGATTCGGTTAAAAGGCTAAGGAATAAGCTAAAAATGATAAGCTAACCCTCAAACTAGGACGAATCAAAAACAAATCGGATCAAATAAGCACTAATCTCAACTTATCTAACTCGAAATTAAACCACTTTTGGATCAAACAATAAAAACATGAACTTTTTTAAGGAAACTTTTTAAGTCTAAATAAGCTAATCATAAAAATAAGCCAATAAGCACAAAAGTCTTAAAGCTTAATCAAATGAAAACTTATGTAATGATCAAAAGATTAACTTTTTAAGCAAGAAATCATTTAGAACAACACGAATCATATGATAATCGCACCAAAAATCAATCTAAAATCAAAGAAAAGTAGAATGAGATTAAGGATTAAAAGCTTCAATAGAACTTGATTAATGAAAAATAAGCAATACAAAGTGTTTAATCTTGAAAGATTAAAAGAAAAAGATGAAATTTAGTGAGAGAAAGTTTAAGACTTTCTCTCTCTAAAACTAGAAAGAAAAGTTAAAATTAAAAACTAGCTAAAAACTAACTAACTCCCTCCTAATGACTATTAGGAGGGTATTTATAGGGAAGGTGGAAGGAGTGCATGTGTTGCATCTTCTTTCTTGCTTTCTTCACGTCTTCTCGACTCGACTTTAATTCTTTATCTTTTCTCGATGTCGTCTCGGGATTTGAACTTGTCTTTTAATTTTCTTCTTCTATTAGACTTAAGTTCTTCGACTTCGTTAAACTTCCGTCTTTAGACTTTTTCTTCGATAAATCTTCAGAATAGGCCTTGGACTTCCGTTCTTTTTGCACTCTTGATCTTTTGACTTCGTCTTTTCCCGTTTTCTTCGATAAAAGCCCGTGAAAACCCGTGTTTTCTTCCTTTTTCATATTTTGGTCCTAAAACACAATAAAAACATAAACCACGCATAATTCCGACTTTTACGACATAAATCACACGTTTTGGTCTTGTTATTATTGGAAATAAGTGGTAAAAGGATAAGTGTTTTCACACTTATTAAATCCCATACACTTGACCATTGCAATGCCCTCATGCAATGCATTAATTTTAATGCACGGTTTACATTTTTCATCATAAATAACCCACCTTGGCTTTTATTAAATACTAAACATGAAAAGATAGAACACGTAAAGAAATTAAAAACTTACATTGGGTTTTGGCAGTCATGAACGTTTATCATCCTCAAGTTTCACGTTCCCTATACCAAGCTTAAAAACGAGATCATTGTTATTATAAGTTAGAAATCTATCACGAACTCATGTGGGCCAATTACTCACTTAGACTCCCTTATTCCTAGGTGTATCTCTTATATTTTATTTTTGTCTTGAATGATCACGAGGATGCATTGTTTGACTTATTTCGATAGTTATTTAGTCCGAAAATAAGGTGAACGATTTAATCAATAGTTAGCTAAAGGACCAAATCTTTTAAAACTGCTTCTCGGGACCTCATAAAGTTCATATCTTAGCATAACTCGCTTCACGATTTGAGACCTTTCTCGGACCGATATTTGGCAGCGACTTCATACTTCGAATCTTTGAGAGACGTTCTTGAAATAATGGTCTTCTCTTCATAATAGGAATTTCTTCACTTGAAGTTTTGAGAGATTCTTCATCTTTGGACCATGACTTCTTCATTTTTCTCCAATCTTTATTTTGGACTTCGATATACAACGATCCGCCTCCTTTTAGGACTTGGATCTATTTATCCTCATACCTTGTTAGGGTCTTTTCGGATAGACTTCTCCATGTCTTTTGGGGAGTTCTTGCTTTTCGTCGTGTGTCTCGATCCTTCATATTGATTTTCGATAAATGATTCTTCACATCACTTTTGGATCTTTAGCAACAAAATGTAGCCCTCATGCCTTGTTAGGGCCTTTTCGGACTCGCCAATCTTCGCATCCCGCTTCAATAAGTTATGCCTTGGCTATGAACTATAATCTGTACCGATCAACTTTTAAACGATCTGGGGCTAGAAGCTAAGTAACCTTTTAAATCGTACAACCTTATTTATTACAGATAAATTTATTAACAAGCGAAGGGAGAGTAGGCTTGTAATTAACTCACATAAATTAACGAAAGAATACCGAACTTATAATTGACTCTATCATCTCTCGTTCTCCACAGTTTAAAATCTCAAGGAATGAGACTCGTGGATGCTTAGCCTATTAAATCAAAGTTTTAGGTTTTCGAGTCGCCTATAGGATCTTGCAAATTCTTAGACTTTTTCAAGTTTAGAAATCGCATTTTAAAGTTCCCTTGATAAACGACTCTCTAGCATCAATTATAGGAACTTGCGAAAAGTTCTTGTTCTTAACCCGTGAGAGTTAAGACTTTCGCGTTTTATAGCTCCCTATATAAAAGCCTAGCAAAACTTGACTTAAACACGTTAAAGATACTAGCTAGAGTAAACTTAGGTAAGTAAACTCGGGTTGAGTCAAAATGTTCACGACTAAGAAAAATCTAAAACCACTTTATTGAAAATTTATTCTAGCAATGGAAAGAAACTAAACATGATAAAGGAAAATACAACTATACAACTAGGCCAAAATAGATTAAAAATTTTGAAAAATGTCGAAAAATTGATTTTCCGGTTAAAATGAGGGCAAATTCATGGAAAAGACCACTTACTTCGATAGAAGTCCCCCCTACACTTGAGATAAACATTGTCCTCAATGTTTGAGCATGTGGGAGTAAACTCCCCTACACTTATGACATTGTGTACTTTGTTTAAATCTTGCTAAGGAAAGGACAACTAAAGTGAATTCAATGTGAACATATATAAAATATGAAATATTGAATCACAAGAGTTTAGGATAGAACCGGGAAGAAGGGAACACGGTATCACGGTTCGTCAAAAGTCATCAAGATGCTCTGTAAAGCTTTAATCCCTGCACAGCACAAGAAACAAGACAACAAACATATGCGGGGCTCCCCCTACACTTATTATGAAAGCAGTAAAGGATAGATCACGGGTTGCCTCCCGAGAAGCGCTTGTTTTTGTTCACCGAGTCACGAGCCTGACTCGACCCAATTTAGTTCATGGGGAACGTGGTGAGGGATGGAATCATCTCATGAGAGATGTCCTCACCAAAGTACAGCTTCAGACGCTGGCCATTCACCTTGAAATTGGGCCCATTCGGCTGAGAAAGCTCAATGGTCCCATAAGGAAAGACTTTGGCGACGGTGAATGGACCAGACCAGCGGCTCTTCAACTTGCCAGAGAAGATCTTCAACCGAGAGTTAAAGAGTAAGACTTGATCACCAACGTGGAACTCTCGGTTCTTGATTTTTGCGTCATGAATGATCTTGGTCTTCTCCTTGTAGATCAGCGAGTTCTCATAAGCTTCATTCCTCAGTTCATTTAGCTCGTTCATTTGAATCTTGCGATGATCACCGGCTTTGTTGATGTCGAAGTTAGCCCACTTCAAGGCCCAGTGCGCCTTATGTTCCAGCTCGATGGGGAGGTGGCAGGCTTTCCCGTACACAAGACGATAAGGTGTACAACCGATCGGGGTCTTGTAAGCAGTACGGAAAGCCCACAGAGCATCATCCAACTTATCGGCCCACGTGACGCGATGCTCTCCCACAATACGCTCCAAAATTCGCTTCAATCCACGGTTGGATATCTCGGCTTGCCCATTGGTTTGGGGATGATAGGTGGTGGAAAGACGGTGATGTTGGGAATAAAATATGGGTCAGTTCACTAGACGCTGATAAGAAGAATGTCAACGCTGATAGGATGACATTGGACGCTGACAGCCAAGCGTTGACATTGAAGAAGTCAACGCTGACAGCCTTGAAGATTGACACTGATGGAATATCTTCATACGTATCTTTTGTTTATTTGTTTCTTTATTTATGTATGGTAAAGATAAGCACAACATTGTATTTTCTATTATTATCTTTACCTAGAATAGTTGATTCGTAGCTTATTGTACAAGACTTCTTGTTCTATAAAAGAAGGTCTTTTAGGTTAAAGTCATATATCAGTTTTCATAAGTATTCGCAAGTTAAACTCTTTCATTGTAACCAAGTACGATTATTCTAATACAAGTGAAAGTTTGTTTAACATCTTTGTGTTTTAGATCAAGTGTTAATTCCGCATAACACTTTGTTACTTTATTCATAAGCAAAGGTTTCTCTATGTGTAGTACTTGATCTAATCTCGTATACACGCCCCAAGTAGTTCCACCTCCGATTTCAATACGTTCGGGGAGCCGCCCGCCGCTTAGCTTTAGATCCTCAATAACTTCCAGGAGACGGGAAGCTCTGTGAAGTAAAAGAAAAGGTGGGCAAGCTTAATCGATCTAAGTTTGGGATCAACAAGTGGTATCAGAGCTTGTTGAGAAACTTTTGATCTTTAAGTAACGCAAGAACCCTAAAACACCAAAAACCCTAAAAACCCTAAAATTCTCAAAACCCTAAAAACACCATGTCTGGCACAGATCAACCTGCTTCTTTGCTACAAAACAACTCCTCAAATCCTAGTATCAAAATTCCGATGTTTGATGCCAGGAACTTTGAGCTTTGGAAGTCAAATTTTGAGCAATATATAGCTATTCATGACTACACTCTTTGGGAGATTGTCGAATATGGGAACACATTCGACAAAGCAGCAAAGATTGCTGCTGCAATTGCCACAAGGACAGCTGTTCCTAATTGTCCTGAAGCTGATAAGGTGGAAAAGCCTGGAGATGGGAGAGCTGTAGCTGTTGAAGATATAGCCAAGAAGAGGGTGGACATGAAAATCTTGAACATCTTGAAACATGCCCTAGGTCATGAGAATCAGCACAAGTACAAACGCTTTGAGTCTGCAAAAGAGCTTTGGGAAGCTCTTGAAGTAGCACATGGTGGCAATGCTGACACAAAAGAAGAAAAGAAGAAGCAACTCTTGCATGAGTATGCTGTCTTTAAAGCTCAACCCAATGAGAATCTCAGCAGTGTGAGAAGTAGACTTCTTGACATCACAAGTCAACTTTCCTTCATGGGAACACAGATTGATGACCCTGAATTGAATGCTACTTTTCTCAAAAGCCTTGGTGATGTATGGAAGATTGAGACAAGATCCATTCTTGTCAATAACACCCACAAGACTTCCAGGTTTGATGACATCTTCAACAAACTAAGACTGTTGGAGAATGAATGGCAATTGGATAGTGATAATAAATCTTCCAGCAGCAACATGGCCTTCTTCTCACAAAGTGAAGGCCAATTTGATTCCATGAACTTCTATGGACATCCAGCCACTGGATCTCAATGTGTCAACGCTGGATCTCAGCCTGTCAGCGCTGGATCATATCCTGTCAACGCTTTGTACTCAAGCGCTGACACATACAATCATGGCGCTGATAGAATTAAACCTGCTGGTTTTGATCTAGATACTGTGTGTGCATTCATTGCTTCTTTGCCCAGTGATTCAAGGATTACATATGAAGATCTTGAGCAGATAAGTGATGAACAATTGGAAGAGATGGATATCAAGTGGACTATGGCTCTTGTAAGTTTAAGAGCAAACAGGTTCAATAAAAGGTTCAAGAAGAAGATGACCTTTAATGCTAAGGATGTTGTTGGATTTGACAAGTCAAAGGTTGAGTGCTACAACTGTCATAGGATGGGGCACTTTATGAGGGAATGTAGATCTCCAAGAAGATCTGATGCTGGTAAGCCCTCAAGCCAAATGATTAAAAGCCCAGATCCCAAGGCCATGGTTGCTGTTCAACAAATTGATGGAGTTGGAGAATGGGACTGGAGCTGGATGGCTAAGAATGAGGAAGAGGACAGAGCTTTGGTTGCTGAAGTTAAAGAAGAGCATGCTGAATATGCTCTCATGGCACACTCCTCCTCTTCATCAGACAATGAGGTATATGATGATGCTTTCTGTTCTAAGGGTTATCGTTTAAATACTGAAAAACTAAATAAAGAGATAGTTAAATTATTAGATGAGGCAAGTACTGAAAGATGCAAAGTATCTAATTATCAAATTGCTCTTACCCAAACAGAAAAGACAGTAGCTGAGTATAAGAAAATGGAGTTTGATTTAAAGGATCAAATAAATATCTTAAAACATGAGTTACATCAGAGTAAAGATGTTCAAGATATAGTAAATAGGGTTAATCTTGATTTGATAGCTCAGTTAGAGGAGGCTAACAAAAATAAAGATAATGTGAGCCTTAAAATCCAGAGATTTGATAAGGCCACACAATCCCTAGGAGAGTGTGTTAGTAAACAAAGAGACTCTAAGGATATGAGTGGGATTGGGATGAATAATTATACTGGTGTTCCACCACCAGCTGGGGATTTCTATGGTGTCCAATCAAAGGACTTATCTTGGACTGGCTTGCCAGAATGCCAAGAGGAGGAATTCATTCCTCCACCTAGAGTGATTTCCCCAGTTGAGGAATACAAGCAAAAACTGACTGACCTAGATGAGTGGAAGAAAGCTAACCACACCTTGTTTGTTAAGGGAGGGTTGTTGTGTGAAAGTCCAAATGAGCCCACACCAAACATGATACCAATTGTGGAGTCTAATGATCCTAAACCTATTAAGATCACACACCCTACCACTGGCAAAACTGTTGACCTTGGCCCACAAACTGTTAGAAAACCTAGTGTTAAGTATGCAGAGATGTATAGGAATACTAGGTCACCAAAAAGCCAAGTTAGTAATCATGGAACAGGCTTCTTTGCTTCTAGACCTAAGACTATGTCTAGAAAAGCTTGTTACACATGTGGTAGCTTCTCACATTTGGCTTACAAATGTGTCAACGCTTCCAATGTCAACGCTGATAGGAACCATTTCAGCGCTGACAAAAGTCAACATAGGTCAAACACTGTCAGACCCAATACCTTTGTGAACAAAAGTTCACAAGTTGTTAGACCAGCCCCATTCTTTTCTAGAGGGTCTAACACACATGGCCTAAGACCTTTTCAAAAGTCAAACACTTGGTCAAATAGGCAATGGGTTCCTGTAGCAAACCCTAGGTTCAACGCTGATAAGAGCAATCGGGGCGCTGACAAGAGAAATTTCAGCGCTGACAGACACACTACCAAACCTAGGTATTTGCAACCACAGGGAAATAGGTCTAAAGCTTCTACTAGCTTAACATGGAGACCAAAACAAGACCAAAACCCTAATTCTACTGGTATTTCTATGACATGCAACATGTTTCATTATATTTCAAAGGCATTGTCAACACCAATTGGGGTTAACTGGGAATTTCATTCAAACAGGGATGAAAATGGGGTTGTTATGAGAACCAAGTCTGTTCTTGTTGAACAACCAAATGAATCCAAGTCTTCCAAGGCTTGGGTTCCCAAAGAAAACTAATGTGTTTTCTTTATGTGCAGGGCATTCAGAAGAAGATCAATGATTATGGATACTGGGATAGTGGATGCTCAAGGCACATGACAGGAAAGGAAGACTATCTGACCAATTTCTCTCCTATTCAAGATGGTGATAAGGTATACTTTGGAGGGGGCTACGGCACCATCACTGGCAAAGGAACCCTTGTCACCAACAATCTACGGTTTGAAAATGTCTTCTTGGTAAAAGAACTGGATTATAATTTGTTTAGTGTATCACAAGTGTGTGATAACAAAAATAAGGTTCTTTTCACAGATACTGAGTGCTTGGTGTTAAGCAAAGATTATAAGCTTCCTGAGGAAAAATACATAGACTTTAGAACACCAAGGCATAAAGACATATATAATGTGAATCTTAATGGAATTAAGATAAATAATAAAATGTCATGTCTGTATGCTAAAGCCTCAGTAGATGAAAGTAATCTTTGGCACAGGAGATTAGGGCACATAAACTTTAAGAATATCAATAGACTTGTGAGGCTTGGTTTAGTTGATGGTTTGCCTGAAAAGGCTTTCCACAATGACCATTCTTGTGTTGCATGTCTTAAGGGCAAGCAGCACAAGGTCTCATTCAGGTCTAAACAGGTGCACTCTAGTTCTAAACCACTTCACTTATTGCATATGGACCTCTTTGGTCCAACTAATATAGAAAGTTTGAAGGGTAAATCATATTGTTTTGTTATCACTGATGATTATTCCAGGTTTACATGGACTTTCTTTTTAGCCAAGAAAAGTGAAACTGCCCAAAGTCTGATTAATTTCATTACCCAGATTGAAAAGAAGAATGGTAATGAGGTCAAAATTATTAGAAGTGACAATGGGGGTGAGTTTAGAAATCAGTTGTTAAATGATTTTTGTGCCAAGAAAGGGATTACTAGGCAGTTTAGCATAGCTAGAACCCCACAGCAAAATGGGGTTGCTGAAAGGAAGAATAGAACCCTTATTGAAGCAGCCAGAACCATGTTGGCTGATGCCCACTTTCCTATAGCCTTTTGGGCTGAAGCTGTTAACACAGCTTGTTATGTTCAAAATAGGGCATTGGTCAACAAAATACATAATAAGACACCTTATGAATTACTTTGGGGAAGGAAGCCAAATATTGGCTTTCTCAAGCCTTTTGGATGTCATGTAGTTGTTCTAGAAACTAGTGAGGCCCTAGGTAAATTTGATTCTAAAGGTGATGAAGGCTACTTCATGGGTTATTCAGTGCAGAGTAAAGGATATAGGGTTTACATTAAAAAGGAAAAACGTATACTTGAAAAGGTACATGTTAGGTTTTTAGAAAGTAAACCTAGTGATCCTGAAAGTGGTCCAAATTGGTTGTTTGACTTAGAACCTTTATCTAGAGCTTTAAATTATATGCCTGTTACTGATCCAGACATTGTGAAGGAAACTTCAAGTGTTTTGGAAAAGAGAATTGGTAATGTTTCAGGTATACAGGTTGCTAAGGAGGATGGACCACCAGCAGTTGAGTCATCTCCCACAAAAGAATATGTTACACTTCCTATATGGACAGATGAATATTATGTTGCTGCTACTGCTGCTAGGAAAGATAATGGTGGTGTTCAAATACCACCAAATACAAACATGCATGGTTCTTCAGACGCTGACAAAGGGAAATCATGCGCTGACAAGAGCAATTCAGACGCTGATGGATCAGACGCTGACAACAACAGTTCAAACGCTGTCAGCCCAAATGCTGACAAACAAGGTTCAGACTTTGGTGACACCTTTACACAGCTTTTCTCTTCCCATTTTGAACAAGGTGGACCTTCCAATGTTCATGAAGAGATTTCTGTTGATCAAGAAGAATCTGAGGAAGAAGATATTGGCAACATGGAGCGTGAAGTTGAGGACACCAGACTTTTTGAAGGAGGAGTTCTCACTTCCACAGCAAAGGATCACCCCACATCTCAGATCATTGGTGATGTTATGGCTCCAGTTCAGACAAGAAGATCCCATCAAAGTCTTGGTGGATTTATTGCCAATATACACAAGAAGGTTGATACCCCTCTTGTACAAGCATGTTTGTTTGCCTGTTTTCTGTCACAGGAAGAACCCAAGAAAATTTTTGATGCTCTCAAAGAACCAAGTTGGGTGGAAGCAATGCAGGATGAGCTTCACCAATTTGCTATACAAGATGTTTGGGAGCTGGTTGATTGTCCTAGATATGTGAGACCAATTGGGACAAGATGGGTTCTAAGGAACAAGAAAGATGAACGAGGTATTGTGGTCAGAAACAAGGCACGTTTGGTAGCTCAGGGATATACACAAGAGGAAGGCATAGATTATGAAGAAGTTTTTGCTCCTGTTGCAAGAATTGAGGCTATCAGAATTTTCTTAGCTTATGCCTCCTGCATGAACTTCACTGTTTATCAAATGGATGTGAAGAGTGCTTTCCTCTATGGGACAATTGTTGAGGAAGTATATGTCATGCAACCTCCTGGTTTTGAAGATCCTGAGAATCCAGACAAGGTTTATAGAGTGAAGAAAGCTATGTATGGACTTCATCAAGCCCCAAGAGCATGGTATGGTACATTGTCCACCTACTTGGTGGAAAATGGTTTCAAGAGGGGCACCATAGATCAGACACTATTTACAAAGAAGAAAGGAAAACATGTGTTGCTTGTGCAGGTCTATGTTGATGACATCATTTTTGGGTCTACTGATCCAAAAATGAGTGAGGAATTTTCCAAGCTCATGACAGATAAATTCAAGATGAGCGCAATGGGTGAGATGAACTTCTTTCTAGGTTTACAAGTTCAGCAGAAAGAAGATGGTATCTTCATCTCCCAAGACAAGTATGTAGCTGAAATCTTGAAGAAATATGGTTTTTCTCCACATGAGAAGGAGGCTTCCACTCCTATGGATAGGCAACACCCTTGGGGAAAAATTGGAGCTGGAAAGGATGTGGATGTTAGGCACTATAGATCAATGATTGGATCATTGATGTATCTTACAGCCTCAAGACCTGACATCATGTTTGCTGTGTGTGCATGTGCACGCCATCAAGTGACTCCCAAAGAATGTCACCTTTTTGCTGTGAAGAGAATTTTTAGGTACCTAAGATGTTATCCTGATCTTGGCTTGTGGTACCCAAAAGATTCTCCATTGGATCTTATTGCATATTCAGACAGTGACTATGGTGGTGACAAGTTTGATAGGAAATCCACAACTGGTGGATGCCAATTTCTTGGGAGCAGATTAATATCTTGGCAATGCAAGAAACAAACAGTGGTGGCAAACTCTACAACTGAAGCAGAATATGTTGCTGCAGCTGCATGTTGTGGACACGTCTTATGGATTCAGAACCAGCTGTTGGATTATGGGTATAATTTTATGCATACCAAGATTTTTGTAGACAATAACAGTACTTTATGCATTATTAAAAATCCTGTACATCATTCTAAAACCAAACACATAGAAATTAGACATCATTTTATAAGAGATTGCTTTGAGAAAGGTTTAATACAACCAGATAGGGTAGATACAGAAGATAATGTGGCTGATTTATTAACTAAACCTTTTGATGCTGGAAGATTTCAATATTTGGTAACAAATATTGGAATG
This sequence comes from Glebionis coronaria, assembly GCA_025667525.1. Classification (NCBI taxonomy): domain Eukaryota; kingdom Viridiplantae; phylum Streptophyta; class Magnoliopsida; order Asterales; family Asteraceae; genus Glebionis; species Glebionis coronaria. The sequence continues at coordinate 175,240 of JANFOE010000522.1, forward strand.
GTTAATCTCTCTTAATATGTGTTTTGGAACCTTTTTGTAAAAGTATGTACAGGATAATGCATTGTTATTGGTCTTTGTGATGATTTAGATTTTTCCACTTTACTTTTCTAACACTAACAAAGGTAAATGTAACGCTGATAAGTGTTATTTTGCCGTTGTTGGAGATATTATTGTCTAACGCTGACAAGAGTTCCTTCAACGCTGATAAGTGTTGTCGGGACGCTGTCAGCAACAAATGTTAGTTTTGTGGTTTTCATCTAAATGTGTAGGTAGGTGGTAGCTTTATGCCATTGGATACAGAGTTGCTTATGGATCTTTGAAGAGCTATTTGGACATGTTTTGTTTATGGATGATGGTTGGAATATTTATATTCCTATCTTGACATAAATTTTTAATGTTCATATATATTTTGAGAACTCATGTATCATAGTTTAAGGGGAGGTTTAAGGAACCTTTAGGACTCTTGGGTATTCTTACAATACTCTCATCACAATTCTAGATTGTGTCCACAGGTGAGTATGGGTTAGTTTTACTAAACCATGAGGCACTGTAGCATGCATAGTATATCAACTTTGCATGCTGCCAAGACATCTTTGGCCTAGAATTGGTTGTGGTCTGATGGGAGACTTGGGAATACTTTGGTTATGGGTTTACCTGGGAGTTACAAAGAATTTTGTGAAATAACTTTGTTGGTAAGTATTTTGGTTAGCAAGGGACTCTAGAGGACATTTGTGTCTATCTTGCTTAAGCAAGTGTGTATAAATGGACAGTGCTTGCCGCCCAGTAATTATTATCAACTTGTAAGATATTTCCCTTAGGATAAATTACTTTGTTAAGGTCTTTTTCTTTTTAAATATTTTTCTTTTTATTTTTAGACGCTGACAAGTTTTTCTCCAAACGCTGTTACGTCCAATCGTGACGCTGACAAGGCTTTAGGCAAACGCTGACAAGAAAATATAGCCGTTGGGCGCTGATGGGCTATTTTTGACCGTTGACACCTAGTGGGCCCTACCTAGTTGTTATTTTTGACTAATCTTTGGCCGTAATTTTGGGGAGTTGTTACTTTTAATTAATGCATGAGATAAGTTATATTTGATTCAATATTTTCATCATTGCTCTTTGAATATAACCGCCTCATTTTTGACCAATCAAAATCATGCATCTCTCCTATAAATTTGGCTAATCTTTTTATTCTGGGTATTCATATTTTCTTGTCTAATATTTTTCTCCTAGATTTTTCCCATATCACTTAACCTAAAACAGCTTTCACAATGGCACCCAAGTTCAACTCAAAGAATTTAACATTGGAGTTCAAGAGCCAACACAATATGGTAGCTTACTTGACTGCTGATGATGATTTGTTTCCTCAGTATTCACAAATGGTGGCATTTTTAAATGCATCCTATCTAAGGTATGCACTTTCTCATACACCATTAGTCCCTGTCGCACACATTAGACAGTTTTGGAACAATGTTAGTTCCACAACAGCTAATGGAGTGACCACATTAACATCTACTGTTCATGGAAGAACATGGGTGGTCACTGAAGCCTTGGTTCGCCAAGCTTTGCGTCTTGATGACGCTGATGGTGTGACTACCCTTGCCATTGCAACAATAGAACAAGGTCTTAGGGAATTGGGTTATCCTATTCCTGCTGATGTCACTTTAAATAAATATCATAAGCAGGAATTTCCCTCTGACTGGAAATATTTGATACATGTCCTTTTACAATGCTTAAGTCTAAAATGTACTTCTTTTAATGAAATAAACAGGTCAATTGCAAGTGCTTTGGTTTGTATAACACGTGGGCTTAAGTATAATTTTTCAAAAATGATTTTTGAAGGGATGTGTAAAAATAAGGGAAGTAAAATAACTTTGGCTTACCCTAGATTTTTGCAAATGGTCTTTGATTTACAAGAATATTGTTCTAGGGATCATGACACTTTTTATGAGATCCCTAAACAACAGAAAACCATTTTTGCTAAAATGAGCTCCACAAACGAATCCATACCTCTTACCCAACCCATGCTTGAAGTAATTCAGGCTGCTCAACCACAACCACAACCAGACCCTGAACCCCAACTTGAGCCTATTCATGAACCATTACCTTCACCTGAAAACATGGACATTGACCAACCCAACGCTGACACTCACAATGTGGGCGCTGACACAGCCAATCCCAACACTGATACAATCCCTGAACAAACCCAAACACCCCTTAACCAACCAACACCCACACAATCTACTTCATCTTCCACCCTATTACAATCTAGGTTGAATAAACGCCAAAGGGTTACTGGAGTGTTCTCCTCCAGTGATCCTAGCCTTGTAGCAGAGAGAACCACCTCCACAAGTGTGGCTGGTGCCATGGATGAGGCTGGGGCTATTGACACAGGCTTAGATGCTGGTCAAGACAGTCCCAACATCATTAAGCCCTCATCCATGCCCTATGATTCTATTTTGGGAGGTCAAATCCCCATTCTAGCTGAGGGCAGATTGGAACCTATGACTATGACTGAATTGACGGCGGCTGTCATTAGCTTGCAAAAGCAAAATGTCAGCCTTGTACAAATTGTCAACAAACAGGGACGTGAACTCCAAGTTTTGAGGGAGCGTGTAACTGTTTTGGAGAATCCAAGTAGCAGGAGTCTAATGGAGGAATCTTCCAAAGGGGAGGATGAAGAGGATGAGGAGGATGAGCTGATTCATACAGCTAGTGAGAAGAGTTCAGAGAAGAGTTCACAATTTAGTGAGTCTTTACAGGTTGCTGAAGCTCTCACCAACTTGAAGAAGCACCCAGTTATTGATACATCCAAGGTGACACCATTAAACTTGGAAGGAACTTTCAAAGAAACATTGGGCGCTGATACAGGTTTGAACGCTGACACATCCAGCGCTGACAAAGGTAATCGTGGCGCTGATAGGAGTAACTTGAACGCTGATAAAGTTGCAGGTGGTGTTGATGTATTCCAGCCATCAACAATCATCAAAGATGTGTCCACACAGGTTTCTTCTTCTACTTTACCAATTATTGATCCAAAAGACAAAGGTAAAGGGATTCTGATTGAAGAAGATGTTCCAAAGAAAGATGCAGCACAAATTGCATTTGATGAACAGTTGGCTGCACAACTTTTGGAAAGAGATTTGAAGAGGAGTAGAAGATCACCATTTGTTGTTTCTGAGAGTGAAGAAGAAAGTGGTGATGGAAAAGAAGAGGATAGCTCAGATTCAAGTATTCAAATTATTGAAGATCCAGAAAGACTTGAATATGGGGATGAGCTAGCAAAGGAAAGGTTGAGTGAGTTGAAGAATCAGATTGATTGGGACCTACCAGAAATCACCAGAATGTACCATGCTTGGGAAGACAAGGTTATGGACAACCCAGGTATGAGTTTATCAGATCAAATTTGGGGGTTGGAAGTTCTTCTTAGGGTACAAGATGACATAAAGGTGATTTTGAAGTTTAATGCACAAGAGGTCAAGACTTGGCTCAAGAGAGATAGAAGGCAGTTGTACTATAAATTGCTTAGATGCCATCAGCCTAACTGGACATCAAAGAAGTTGCTGGCCTTATCTTTTGAGGAGCTAGAGTATAGGGCACATCCTATTTGGAGGAAGGTGCAAGAACAGAATGTCTACAAGTTTCTTTCAGAAGAAAGGAAACAAGAGCTTGCTGAGGAAATGCAGATTCAAAAGGAAATGAGGATTGCTCAAAGACCAGTGAAGAAAGGAGATCCTTTCCAATTTCCTAAAGACATGGATGTGTATTTTCCAACTGAAGGTGTTATAAGGAAGCATCTCAAGCTTTCTCCATTGGAAGCTTCAGATTTGGTAAATGTAGTACCTCTAGATGACAGAAATCCAATCATCAGTTTTGATGAAGATGAGTGTGGATTTTGGAAGATTGGCAGATTTGGAAAGGAGGTACATACTTTCACTTCAGTTATTTCTATATTTGCAAGCATAGACAGAGAAGACTTGGTGCATCTATGGAGATTAATAGAGGCCAAGTATACAGCTGAAGCACCTACTTCAGCAAATGGAATAAGACTTTGGAACACATTTATGACTTTGTGTGGTCCAAAAGAAGCAGATCCTGCCATCTGGAAGGATCTTGAAGATGATCTCAGTAATCTTCATTGGAGGCTTTATTCTACTTGTGGTGTATTTCATATGAGCTCTACAAAGTTTTCAGAGTATTTACTTGTGGATGCTGACTATTTCTTGTCCAAAGAAGTGTTGGAGAAGATGCTAGAGACACCCTTGGAGATTGATTATACTAGTGACGTGGCCAAGGACTTGATCAGATATGTTTATCACCAACATAAGAAGTTTTTGCAAGATTCCTCCTAAGCCTTAAGTTTTTATTCAGAAACTTGATCATTGGAATGGATATCAAGTTTAGGGGAGGATTGTTGGGAATAAAATATGGGTCAGTTCACTAGACGCTGATAAGAAGAATGTCAACGCTGATAGGATGACATTGGACGCTGACAGCCAAGCGTTGACATTGAAGAAGTCAACGCTGACAGCCTTGAAGATTGACACTGATGGAATATCTTCATACGTATCTTTTGTTTATTTGTTTCTTTATTTATGTATGGTAAAGATAAGCACAACATTGTATTTTCTATTATTATCTTTACCTAGAATAGTTGATTCGTAGCTTATTGTACAAGACTTCTTGTTCTATAAAAGAAGGTCTTTTAGGTTAAAGTCATATATCAGTTTTCATAAGTATTCGCAAGTTAAACTCTTTCATTGTAACCAAGTACGATTATTCTAATACAAGTGAAAGTTTTTTTAACATCTTTGTGTTTTAGATCAAGTGTTAATTCCGCATAACACTTTGTTACTTTATTCATAAGCAAAGGTTTCTCTATGTGTAGTACTTGATCTAATCTCGTATACACAAAGCTTAATCGATCTAAGTTTGGGATCAACAGGTGATTGACACCATACTTAGCCATGACTCTTGCAAATTGATCATTGCAAAAATGAGTCCCGCGGTCACTGATAATAGCACGAGGAACGCCAAATCGAGCGAAAAGCTGCTTCAAAAAGTTCACAACCACCCTCGCATCATTCGTAAGGAGAGCCTTGGCTTCAACCCATTTAGAAACGTAGTCGACGGCGACGAGGATGTACTTGTTCCCTTTGGAAGATGGAAATGGCCCCATAAAGTCGATGCCCCATACATCAAAGATTTCACATTCCTGTATGAAATTTTGAGGCATCTCATCCTTATGTGTGATCTTGCCTTGACGTTGGCAAGCATCACAATGCTTAACCATTTCGTGAGCATCACGATAAATGGTGGGCCAATAGAATCCAGAATCAAACACTTTTTTAGCGGTGTAGTTGGGACCAAAGTGACCACCAGTCGGTCCTTTGTGGCAAGCTTGGAGAATGTCAAAAGCTATCGGTCCGTCAACACATCGACGAATGATCAGATCAGCACATTATTTGAATAGAAAAGGGTCATCCCAAAAGTAAGTCTTAACATCATTCAAGAACTTCTTCTTTTGTTGGGATGTTAACCCTTTGATGAGAATACCACCCGCTAAGTAGTTTGCAATGTCCGCAAACCACGGGGTGCCATCGAGATTGAGATTTATAGACATTAAGGTCTCAAGGGGAAAGAGTCATTGATCTCTTTGTTCGGATGATCCCCTTGATATGGATCCTCAAGTCGACTCAGATGATCCGCGGCCAGGTTTTCGGCTCCCTTCTTGTCACGAATTTCAATGTTGAATTCTTGAAGGAGTAAAACCCAGCGAAGAAGTCTTGGCTTAAAATCATGCTTTGTCATCAAGTACTTCAACGCGGAATGGTCCGTGTATACGATGGTGGGGGATAAAACAAGATAGGGGCAAAATTTCTCAAAAGCATAGACAACAGCTAAAAGCTCTTTTTCGGTTGTCGTATAATGCAATTGAGCCCACGTCATTGTTTTGCTAGCGTAGTGGATTAGTTGGAAGTGTTTATTCACTCGTTGGCCCAAAACCGCATCAATAGCAAAGTCGCTAGCATCGCACATCAATTCAAAAGGCAGCTCCCAATTAGGGTAACCAAGACCGGTGAGGAGGACAATCTTTATACCACCAAGTTGATGTAAGTAAAAGAAATACAAGATTACATAAAAAAATAACAAGAGGATGAGGAGGACAATCTTTATACCACCAAGTTGATGTAGGTTGTGATTTGGACATGGATTTTGATGGAGAAACTTGTGGATAGCCAAGACCATCCTCAAGACCACCAATCTTCATGAACACCTTGTGGAAAATCAGCCCTAATACTCCATGGAAACTCCTCCTTGGATGTTATAATCACCACCATTCAAGAGAGCTTCAAGAGGGCATCAACATATGTATGAATAACATAGGATTTTATGGTTAAATTTGATCAATGATGGTGTTTATGGTGAGGATATGGACGGCATCTTTGAGAGAGAGTGAGAGAAAATGGTTGTTTTGCATGGATGGAAATGAGGGTGTGTGTGTAGCTAGTTGTTTTGACTAGTGGAAGCTTAACTTGTAAGCTAAAGTGACAAATGGTTGCTACTTGTTTAAGGCTTGACACCTAAGGGTGTTGAGTCCATGGTTTGGCCGTCCCATGTTAGTGGGGTGGGGCAAGTGTAAACTTGTCTCATCCCACTAATTTACGGGTATTCCTCGATTCTAGTTTCCTCGATTTGCGTGCCCTCGGGTCGTTTTACGAAAAACGTTTTTATAAATTGTGAATCAACGACACAAAACGAATCTAATAAAAATTGTCTCATCAAAAACGGAGTTCGAAAACGTAAATACGTAATCCTAGGGTTTCCGGTTTAGTCGTAAAGGACGTTAAAATAAAATCGTAAGTCCTAATCTCTTCTCGTAAATTTGTGAGTTTATGAACCTACTCAAATTTAAAACTCCAAAATAATATTCATGGACAAATTTATTTTCTCAAATGTCGGACTGTCACTAAAGACGGTGTATGTAAACGTAAGCACGTAACGTAGAATCCTCCGGTTTAGACGTAGTCGACGCTACTTCAAGACGTAAATCCAAATTACTTCCCAAAAATAAGTGAGTTCATATTGTGACATTAAAATAATGTTTTCAAATAAATATTGAGAATAAAATAACAATCATAAATTGACGGATTGTCACAAACCGAGACCAATAGGGTCTCAGTGGGGCTTTTTATGTTAACAGTGGGAACCGAACAAAACAAGAACAGTGGGAACCGGTCAGAACCAGTGGGAACTGGTGTGAACTGGGCTGTCGTGGCTCGGCAGTGGGAACCGAAAGCCACCAGTGGCAACCGGCTAGCCGGTCTAGCCACTAGTAGGGCTGTTTTGGCTCGGCTTATATGTGACCCCGGGTTGATTTTTAAAACACGGGTTTGGGTTTCAGGAAAATATTAAAAATCAGAAATATGTTTAATTAAATTATTACTAGACTTTTTAATTTAATTAAATACATGACCTAGGTTAAATATTAAAATTAATATATCATGTATAACCTAAAGTATTTTACTTAGCTTAATTTAATTAAAACTTGTATTTTTAATTAAATTCTTATAACATATAGTTTAATTAATTAACCAAGTTATTTAATTAATAAGCTATTACCATTAAACCATGACTTGTATTATACTAATTCAACTTCACTTATTATTAATAATCCAGCTTATTTCTAATTATGGAAACTTACTATTTTTGGAAACTTTCTATTTTTAGAAACTTACTATTTATGGAAACCTGCTAATTTTAGAAAGTTACTTAGTATTACAATACAAGTATTATAATACACTATTACATGAATAATATACAACAGAACATCAGTATAACTACAGGTAACACAGTAACACACTAAAACATGACAGAATAACTATAACAAGCTAATAACACACAGAACCAGTAAAACACATGTAATTCAGACAACTCATACACATTCCCATTCTTATGTAGTATTATCCGTCAAGGCGGAGTAGCTTATTCAGCGTTTCCATTAGCTTCTACTGCACACAAGGTACGCATTTCCCGTCCTTCATTAAGGACAATCTCTTCCTTTATTAGTATTTCCCGTATGCAGCCAACTGTTTTCCCCAGTAGTTACAAATTAAATGCTTATATTTTATTTGTTACCTTAGCCATATACATGCATGACCAGTTTCACCTAGTTATGGAGGTACCATAACCATAACACTAGAGGCACTAGTGTTATGACTTCACCACGGCAGAGTGTTAGCTCGTGGCGTCCCTTTCAGTTATTTGGCCATTATTATATTATTATTATCTGGTGGGGCGTATGGGTGCATCCTAGGTTCAATTTCAGTCAGGATTTCATGGTGAATGTGGTGTGTGCCTTGCATCCTTCACAAGGAGCTGATCCCTCCTACCCATTACCAATTAATTAGAGGCATCCCCTCTAATTGTATTACGAGGTCACCCCTCCAAGTATTCATGCACGTTGTTGACCTCATGATCTATATTGGCTTTTGGTATAGTAAACTAATACAGATTTTCATAAGTAACATAAGCTATGTTTTCAGAACTAAAACCAGTAAACATGACATACATCTAGGTTTTCCCGTGACTTATTCATTTCCGCTGCAATTCATGCTTTATATGCTTTATAGGCATTCATTCCTTTATGTCTTTACGTTATGTTATATATCCGTGCACTGAGTGTTATGCTCAGCCGTTTTCCAGAGTATGATCTCCAAAGTATGTGCATTCGGATGGAAGTTATCCAGCCTCTTATACCTTATGCATTTATTCCTACTTTCTTATACTTTACTTCATTTGGACATTGTTTAGTCCTTTCAATTATAGTACTTAATATTGCTTGTGTGTGAGTTACTTAGACTACTGATGTTTGTTTCCGGTATTTCTATTTATGGTCATGAATGTTTAGACATTTACCTTGCATGCTTTGATGACACGCCATATGTAACACCTGGTAATTTTCCCTACTTTGTAAAATGACTATTTTACCCTTTGACTTTTATTTAGTCAACTATGTGATTTAACTGTGTTGGAACCGGGAGGTTATCCCGTGTTGTCTGAAAAACTGTTTGCTGACGAGTAATGGCCTGACTCTGAGCTCAGTCATTATTCTGAACATTTTCTGTGAACCTGACCAAAGTGCTGAGACGGTCAATGAATTGACGATAATCCATGAGATTATTCGTTATCTGTGAATTATGTGCTTAACTGTTTAGTTTTTAACAGCGTGATCGTATTTTCCCTGAGCAGCGTATTTAAATATATCTGTATATGTTTATATATGCCTGTATTTTAGTATTTTTGCTATTTATAGTAATAAATCGTATTTACTGTGAATATTTAATTAACGTATCGTGTTTTCGTATATTACGTCGTTTTTACGTTTAACCGTCGTTAACGTGCATAAAATACTTTACCAATCATAAACTGTCAGTTTTCGTCGAAAAATGATTGTGTATCATGGTGATCTCACTGAAAGAGAGGCATGCTGTCGATAAAGTCATCAAAAACGCGATTCGGGATAGATTCTTTTCACCGAAATTCCCCCTTTTCCGGCTTCGATTAGCAAGAACAAAACAAACTCAATACGGGGATTGTATTCGAAATAAAATTTTTAGAACGGGGTGGGGCGCCAGGGTAAATTTAATATATTTCATCAAATTTTTAAGTTTTACGTAATTTTTAACTTAACTATATACTTTTTGATATTTACCTAAAACTAACTAACCTTTTTACCTTAAACCTTTTAACTAATTACCATAGTAAAAATTTTGAAAAATTTACCCCCATTGGGACCCCCATAACCGGCCAAAAACCCTCACCATGTACATAATGCACCAACACTTCACTCTTTGCCATATTGAGCTTAACTTACACATCCTACATTTTTTAACCTTATACCACAAATAAACTTCACATTACTTACACTTATTCACTTCACCTAAAACAAAAAAAAAACACACACATCTCTTCCTCTCTCTCTCTCTAAACACACGGCACAAACACAAACCCCATTCCACCATTGTTGATTTCTAAAAAGCTTCATTTTACCAAGATTTAACACAAAACAAATACACCCTAGAGCTTGTATAAGCATACAGAAGAATGGTCTTTCTTGGTTTGATGATTTGAGTAGTTTTTGGGTTGAAGTTTTTGAGTAGAGTTCTTGTTGATTATTAGTGGGTTATATTGTAGATCGGGTCGTTGTGATTACGTAGAATCGTTATTCAAGGTTATTTCTTAAACCTTTTTCATCTTTTCATTTTCCATGCATAATCTTTGTAGATCTATGCATGCATGTTACTCATCAAGTATTTTCTTGAAATAAAATGATAAAAACTAGTTTTGGTCATGAAATATTTTAAGATTTGTGGAAATTAAGTGTGGATCTATTAGATCCATACATGAAAATGGGTTAATTGAAAGATTTGTGAAAAATATAAGTATGTATATTTTGGATTTGTAAACTTGAAGAAAAATCTTTGATTTTGTTGATGTTTATGAAAAATTGGAAGAAACAAGTAGTGTTACTACTAGTGGTTACGCTTGAAAATGGTCGAAAACGAGTTTTTACGGAAAACATACAATCTGTCCGACTTTTGTAAGAGGCGTAGAGAGTCGTAAAAATTGTTTTGACACTAGTTTACTACGATATTATGAAAATATAAGTTAATACCTTCGTTTCGATATATTATGGGCTAAAAACGGAGCTAAAATGAGTAAGTTGTGGTCGTTTAAATTTCGTTGTCGGAAAACTTAATTTTTGGAGAACAACACTATAAGTGGTTGCTGTCAAGATTTTTAAAGTGGTCGAAACGACATTTTCGAGTTAAACGGAGTTGTTTTAAGTGTCGAAATGGTTACTAAATGGTATGCATGAATGTTGGACTTGTTTTGTAAAAGCGTATTAGCTCGAAATGTGAATACTTGTTGTACTATTGAAAGTTTGAACGTTGGAAGTGGAGATTGATACTATTGCGGAAAATGACTTGTTGAAACATTGTGATTGAGAAATTGTTGAAAATAGGGGTTTTACGACGAGATTTGAGTATTTACTAAAAATGGCAAATTTTTATGTGACGCCGAAAGGCTGCCGAATTTTCGTTAGAAATCATGTAGGAAAATTTGTTAAGATAAATTTTGGTAAATTAAAATTTACGCCGAAAGGCTGTCGAAATTTCGTCGAGTCAAAAATAAATATCTTTGCCTAAGTATATATATACTATAATGTTTATAACGATATAAAATTTACAAGTCACGATTTTAACAACAAAATATATACTTGATCGATGAGTAACGTACGTGATGAACTTTTGTGACTTATTTGCTAGCGCCTAAACTGTAGTATTTGCTAGCGCCTAAACTGTAGTATTATATTTAGGTTGTTGCTAGAGTTGCTCGCTACTATTTGATCTTACTTGTGCGGTTTGAATCGTTGCTTGAGGTAAGTTTATAGATCCCTATTAAACTGTTTTGTATGTTTAATGTTTTGGGATGTGATAAATGCTTTGATGACTTGCTTCTGGACGCAAGTAAAACTTGATTTTTGTGAACGCTTTGTGAACACTATTTGTGAGATAGCTTAAGTTGCTTTAGCCATAGTCCCCACTATCGTGAATCGTTAGTTACTCTGCTGGAGTAAGCTCTTATGTTACGGATAGATCTATTGAGGGTTGACAACCTCCACTCGGGCATTCTGACGCCGGACGATTGTGTACCATTTGTATGAACAGAGTTATCTTGGCTAGGTACTCCATTGGGGCAAAATTTATGTATGCAATCTATTGTATGCACTGGATCACTAGTTTCGATGTCACGAGCTTAGCTATCATAAATATTGTGAACACCCAATTTATCCTACACTTGGCACTATATCTCCTATAGTTGCACGTGTACACGAAATGAAATCTGAAATTGAATGACTATGAACTTTTACTTGAAACCTATAGTCTCACCAACTTTATGTTGACCCAATTTAGCATTTATCTCAGGGAATTGATGATGTGTTGTACCTGCTGTGTGAAGTACTTGGAGTCCGCATGCATTTCTTGGCTATCTTCGGACATTTATTTACTTATGCTTTTGAACTATTATCTCGTTGATGTTTAAAACTTTTACATTCCACTGCACTATCTTTTGAATCTGAGACCTTTTGTACTGTGATGCTTTTAATTTAAATTCAACGAGGTATTTTTATAAAACGTCTCATTTAGAGTCGTTCTCTTGTACCTTGAACTATGATACAATGACGTAACAGCCCCCGAGCTTCACCGCTTCCGCATATCACATTTTGGTGTGTTACAGAATTGGTAATCAGAGCCTTGGTTATAGAGAACTAGGTTTGCATCTTAGGCCTAGACTATAACCGATGTGGCTACTTGTTACTCTGTATATATATGTGTACTACGTAATGTATTACGTAGGATAACACTATAAGTAATATGTAATATATATTATGTAATACGTAATATGTATTATATACATATGCATTTCGTTGATTTGCATACTTTAATTTCTATACATGATTATTTCATGCATACTCTACAACTGCTTTAATACGCATTTTGGTTGTTGCAGGTTATGTCGTCATCTACTGTTTCTTACCAGCCCGACTCTGCCGACGAAGAGTGGGAAGACAAGATTGAGATGGTACCAGATCATGTTGAGCCGGAGAATGACCCAGAGGAGGCTGATCCTGAGGAGGAAGGTGCGGAGTATGACCCTGACGAGGATCCGGAGGAGGATGATGAGGGTGAGCCTGATGTGTTGTCTGACACTTCCGATGTTGTTGATGGGATGCCACCGGTTGTGCATCGTACTTTGATCGAGTGGGTTAGTGGTAGTAAGGACGATGAGGATGATGAGGATGACGTGGATGGTATTGAGGTAGATCACGAGGGTGATGAGGATATGGATGGACATGAGGTAGGTCATGAGGATGATATGGATGGTGTTGAGGTAGATCGTGAGGGTGATGATGATATGGATGGATATGAGGTAGATCGTGAGGATGATGAGGACATGGATGATGAGATTGAGAGTGATACTGACGTTAGGATGGTTGTGGCTAGTAGTGATAGCGAGGGTGCTGAGGCTGATGATGATAGTAGGGTTGATGCTTTGACTGTGGTACCTGAGAGAGTTGAGCCTAGTAGGAGGAGTGAGATTAGGAAGACGTCCAACTTGAGGAAGAAGCCTACTGTTCCCTGTCAGCGGTTTAGATAGGAGAGGGAAGCTTTATGGGGTACACCGCCAGCTGAGGTTTATACTGATTCTGATGATACTGTACCACCTGTTGTTGGAGCTGGACCATCCGGTGTTAGATCTCGAGCCTTGTCCGATTCTGATTCGTTATGCCCACGGAAGAAGATTCGTATGTCTGATTCACACACTACACCTGAGGCATCGCCTACTCATGGGAGTCGAGTTGCTACTACTGTTTCTACACCACCTACTCATCATGTTGGAGAGCCCTCTAGACCTAGGTCATGTGTTGTTATGATAGGATCTTCTAGGGATTCAGATGCTGTTCGTTTTCGTCTACTTGAGGATGCGTTTTTTGGATTGTTAGAGGATAACGAGGATACCCGTGACTTGTTGGATACCACACTTGAGGAGGTTGCTAGGTTGAGGCGTGAGTTGGAGTCGGTTCGTGGAGGAGACCGAGCTGCAGATGGAGACCCGAGGAGTGATTCACCGAGATGTGCTGAGTGTGATCGTCGTCGTCGCACTTAGAGATTCATCGTTATTGTGCTTAATTCTAGAGTAGATTGACATCTTTATCTTTTAGGTATTGTATCCACTAAACTAGAGTAGTACTCGGTTGGAGTAGACTAGATGTAATCGTACTCTTATTTTATGACTATGTACTTGATATTTTGATTATGAATGGGAATTTAACTTTATGACCTTGACCAGAGACTATCCTTTTTATGTTTGTTGTACTGTTAAATTCTGCATTCTATTTTAGCATATGAAATATATAACGTGTATATTCATGCTTGAACCTTAATTGCATTGTTGTCTTAACGCAGAGAAGCAATGGTGAACACACGTAACGTAATGACTGACGCACAATTGGAAGCACTGATTACGCAACGAGTGACTGCTGCACTGGCAAACGTTCAAGCTAACAACAACGTGAACGAAGCACCACCGAACAATGTTGACAGTCGACCGCCTAACCGTGTACATACAAGGACTTTAGAAGCTGTGACCCTTTGACTTTTAATGGTACTGAAGGAGCTGTCGGATTAGCTCGTTGGGTCGAAAAGATGGAAGCTGTGTTCCGTGTTAGTGGATGTGCTGTTGAGAACCAAGTGAATTATTCTACTTGTACTTTAGATGCTGGAGCGTTGACATGGTGGAACACCCATGTGCAGACGGCTGGAGCCGAGGAGGCGTATGGAATGAGTTGGGAGGAACTTAAGAAGTTGTTGACTAAGGAGTACTGTCCTCGTAATGAGATTCAGAAAATGGAAATCGAATTGTGGAACCTGACTGTGAAGAACAATGACATTGGGACGTACACTAGGAGGTTTCAAGAATTGTGTTTGCTATGTCCTGGAATGGTTCCGGATGAAGAAAAGAAGGTTGAGCGCTATATTTGGGGTTTACCGGGTAGAGTTCAAGGGAATGTGACATCGTCTGGACCGACAAAAGTTAGTGATGCTATAAGGATGGCTCACAGTCTAATGGACCAAGTTGTTCGAGCAAATGCTGGGAATGCCGCGGACAACAAGAGAAAATGGGGTAATAACCAAAGGAACAACCATGGGAACTATCCGAATAAGAGGCAAGACACTATGAAAGCGTACACTGCTGGTACTGGGGAAAAGGGAGTGTACAATGGGACGTTACCTCTGTGCAATCGATGCAAGCGTCACCATAATGGACAATGCAATGTACAATGTCACAACTGCAAGAAAACTGGACACATTGCTAGAGATTGTAAGTCACCACCCAACACGAAAGCCAACGTCACTTGCTTTGAATGTCAGCAAAAGGGACACTACAGCAATGAGTGCCCAAAGAAAAAGAACAAGGACAAGGACCAAGGAAAGAATGCTAAAGCTGGGGAAGCTCGTGGAAGGGTCTATGTGATAGGAGGAGGAGAAGCGCAACAAAACCCCGACGTCGTGACGGGTACGTTTCTTCTCAATGGTCGTTATGCTTCTATTTTATTTGATACTGGAGCCGATAGGAGTTTTGTGTCGACTGCTTTTAGTGTTTTACTTGATGTGACCCCTTCGCCCTTAGACACTAAGTACACTATTGAGTTAGCTAATGGGAAGTTGATAGAAGCCGACACTATACTTCGTGGATGCACTTTAAATCTTCTAGGTCATCCTTTCGTAATAGACCTTATGCCTGTTGAGTTAGGGAGTTTTGACGTGATTGTCGGAATGGATTGGTTGTCGAGATATCGTGCTTCGATTGTATGTGACGAGAAGATCGTTCGTTTACCATTTGGTGATGAAGTTTTTGAGGTACAAGGGGATACAAGTAACAGAAAAGGGGAGTCACGACTGAACATTATCTCGCGTGTCAAGGATCAGAAGTTGTTATCGGAAGGTTGCCACGTATTTTTAGCTTGTGTTACTGAAAAGCAAACGGAAGAGATACGGTTGGAAGATGTACCTATCGTACGGGATTTTCCGGAAGTCTTTCCTGAAGATTTGCCTGGATTACCACCGGCTAGAAAAGTTGAATTCCAGATCGATTTAATACCGGGAGCTGCACCTGTTGCTCGAGCGCCTTACCGTTTAGCACCGTCGGAATTGCAAGAACTAGCAACGCAACTACAAGAGTTGACTGATAAAGGATTCATAAGACTGAGTTCTTCACCTTGGGGAGCTCCAGTCTTATTTGTAAAGAAGAAGGATGGGAGTTTTCGGATGTGTATCGACTATCGTGAGTTGAACAAACTTACCATCAAGAACCGTTACCCGTTACCTAGGATCGATGATCTGTTTGATCAGTTGCAAGGATCGAGCGTTTACTCGAAGATTGACCTTAGGTCTGGTTATCACCAACTGAGAGTCCGTGAGGAAGATGTTGCAAAGACTGCTTTTAGGACTAGGTATGGACACTATGAGTTCCAAGTGATGCCGTTCGGTTTGACAAACGCACCTGCTGTGTTTATGGACCTCATGAACCGGGTATGTAAACCGTATTTGGACAAGTTTGTCATTGTGTTCATCGATGACATACTGATTTACTCAAGGAATGAGAAAGAACATGAGGAACATCTTAAGATAATATTGGAATTGCTTAAGAAGGAGGAATTGTACGCTAAGTTCTCGAAGTGTGATTTTTGGTTGCCAAGAGTACAATTTCTAGGTCACGTTATAGATAGCAAGGGGATTCATGTTGATCCTGCCATGATTGAATCAATTAGGGAGTGGATTGCTCCTACGACACCGACTGAAATTCGCCAATTCTTAGGACTCGCCGGATATTACCGAAGATTCATCGAGGGATTCTCGAAAATCACGAAACCATTGACGAAGTTGACTCAAAAGAAGGTGAAATACGAATGGGGAGATAAGGAGGAATTAGCATTCCAAAAGTTGAAACAAATGTTGTGTAGTGCGCCTATTCTATCGTTACCAGAAGGATCGGAAGACTTTGTGGTCTACTGTGATGCATCAGCAAAAGGATTGGGAGCTGTGTTGATGCAGAGGAAGAAAGTTATCGCCTACGCGTCACGACAACTGAAAACGCATGAGAAAAACTATACTACGCACGACTTGGAGCTAGGAGCGGTGGTATTTGCCTTGAAATTGTGGAGACACTACTTGAATGGAACCAAGTGTGTCGTCTATACCGATCACAAGAGTTTACAACATATTCTTGATCAGAAGGAACTGAACATGAGACAACGTCGATGGATCGAGTTGCTCAGCGATTATGACTGAGAAATCCGTTACCACCCTGGGAAGGCCAACGTAGTGGCAGATGCGCTAAGTAGAAAGGAACAACTGATGACACGTAGAGTTAGATCGTTAGCTATGGTTATCAATCCGAACTTACCTGTGCAAATTCGGGAAGCAAAAAATCGAAGCTCTTAAGCCTGAACATGTTGAAGCTGAGAAATTAGGGGGAATGGTTACAAAGAAATTGGAGACTAGCACTAATGGAACGCTATGTCTGAATGGTAGAAGTTGGTTACCACGGTTTGGAGGACTAAGGGACGTGATTATGCACGAGTCACATAAATCTAAGTATTCGATTCACCCAGGATCTGACAAAATGTATCAGGATATGAAGAAGCTATATTGGTGGCCAAATATGAAAGTTGAAATCGCTACTTACGTAGAGAAGTGTCTGACTTGTGCTAGAGTGAAAACAGAACACCAAAAACCATCTGGATTGTTGGTTCAACCTATAATTCCTATGTGGAAATGGGAAAATATAACCATGGACTTCATAACTAAGCTACCTAAAACGACCAACGGATACGACACAATTTGGGTAATTGTGGATCGACTTACGAAATCTGCACACTTTTTGGCTATGAAGGAAGATGATTCGATGGATAAGCTTACGAGACTTTATCTGAAGGAAATAGTCGCAAAACATGGGATACCGATCTTGATAATTTCTGATAGAGATGGTAGATTTACTTCGGAATTTTGGAAATCACTTCAGAAAGCGTTGGGTACGCAATTGGACATGAGTACTGCTTATCACCCGCAGAATGACGGAAAAAGTAAGAGAACTATTCAAACGCTGGAGAACATGTTGCGTGCTTGTGTGCTTGACTTCAGGAAGCAATGTGACAGACATTTGCCTCTAGTAGAATTCTCTTACAACAATAGTTATCATACCAGTATTAAGGCTGCACCGTTTGAAGCGTTGTATGGTCGTAAATGTCGCTCGCCTGTGTGTTGGAGTGAGGTTGGGGATAGTCAACTCACTGGCCCTGAACTCATCCGTGAAACGACTGAGAAGATTGTTCAAATCAAGAGCCGAATTCAAGCAGCCCGTGATCGTCAGAAGAGTTACGCCGACGTTCGACGTAAGCCTCTCGAATTTCAAGTGGGAGACAAAGTGATGCTAAAAGTATCGCCTTGGAAAGGTGTGGTACGTTTTGGCAAGCGAGGAAAGCTGAACCCCCGTTATATTGGACCTTTCAAAATTCTGGCAAAGGTTGGAACTGTAGCCTATCGTCTTGAATTACCACAAGCGTTGAGCCGCGTGCATAGCACTTTTCATGTGTCGAACTTGAAGAAGTGCCTTTCTGATGAAACACTCGTGATACCATTGGAGGAACTCCGAATCAACGACAAGACGCAATTTGTCGAAGAACCTGTTGAAATCATGGACCGTGAGGTCAAACGATTGAAACAAAGTCGTATTCCTATCATCAAGGTGAGGTGGAATTCTAAACGTGGACCTGAATTCACTTGGGAGCGTGAGGATCAATTTCGCAAGAAATATCCGCAACTCTTTGACAATTCTAGAAACCGTGACACTCCTAAGCTTTGAGGACAAAGCTTCTCTATCAAGGGGATGATGTAACACCTGGTAATTTTCTCTACTTTGTAAAATGACTATTTTACCCTTTGACTTTTATTTAGTCAACTATGTGATTTAACTGTGTTGGAACCGGGAGGTTATCCCGCGTTGTCTGAAAAACTGTTTGCTGACGAGTAATGGCCTGACTCTGAGCTCAGTCATTATTCTGAACATTTTCTGTGAACCTGACCAAAGTGTTGAGACGGTCAATGAATTGACGATAATCCATGAGATTATTCGTTATCTGTGAATTATGTGCTTAACTGTTTAGTTTTTAACAGCGTGATCGTATTTTCCCTGAGCAGCGTATTTAAATATTTATGTATATGTTTATATATGCCTGTATTTTAGTATATTTGCTATTTATAGTAATAAATCGTATTTACTGTGAATATTTAATTAACGTATCGTGTTTTCGTATTTTACGTCGTTTTTACGTTTAACCGTCGTTAGCGTGCATAAAATACTTTACCAATCATAAAATGTCAGTTTTCGTCGAAAAATCGTAAATTTAATATATTTCGTCAAATTTTTAAGTTTTACGTAATTTTTAACTTAACTATATACTTTTTGATATTTACCTAAAACTAACTAACCTTTTTACCTTAAACCTTTTAACTAATTACCATAGTAAAAATTTTGAAAAATTTACCCCCATTGGGACCCCCATAACCGGCCAAAAACCCTCACCATGTGCATAATGCACCAACACTTCACTCTTTTCCATATTGAGCTTAACTTACACATCCTACATTTTTTTAACCTTATACCACAAATAAACTTCACATTACTTACACTTATTCACTTCACCTAAAACAAAAAAAAAACACACACATCTCTTCCTCTCTCTCTCTAAACACACGACACAAACACAAACCCCATTCCACCATTGTTGATTTCTAAAAAGCTTCATTTTACCAAGATTCAACACAAAACAAATACACCCTAGAGCTTGTATAAGCATAAAGAAGAATGGTCTTTCTTGGTTTGATGATTTGAGTAGTTTTTGGGTTGAAGTTTTTTAGTAGAGTTCTTGTTGATTATTAGTGGGTTATATTGTAGATCGGGTCGTTGTGATTACGTAGAATCGTTACTCAAGGTTATTTCTTAAACCTTTTTCATCTTTTCATTTTCCATGCATAATCTTTGTAGATCTATGCATGCATGTTACTCATCAAGTATTTTCTTGAAATAAAATGATAAAAACTATTTTTGGTCATGAAATATTTTAAGATTTGTGGAAATTAAGTGTGGATCTATTAGATCCATACATGAAAATGGGTTAATTGAAAGATTTGTGAAAAATATAAGTATGTATATTTTGGATTTGTAAACTTGAAGAAAAATCTTTGATTTTGTTGATGTTTATGAAAAATTGGAAGAAACTAGTAGTGTTACTACTAGTGGTTACGCTTGAAAATGGTCGAAAACGAGTTTTTACGGAAAACATACAATCTGTCCGACTTTTGTAAGAGGCGTAGAGAGTCGTAAAAATTGTTTTGACACTAGTTTACTACGATATTATGAAAATATAAGTTAATACATTCGTTTCGATATATTATGGGCTAAAAACGGAGCTAAAATGAGTAAGTTGTGGTCGTTTAAATTTCGTTGTCGGAAAACTTAATTTTTAGAGAACAACACTATAAGTGGTTGCTGTCCAGATTTTTAAAGTGGTCGAAACGACATTTTCGAGTTAAACGGAGTTGTTTTAAGTGTCGAAATGGTTACTAAATGGTATGTATGAATGTTGGACTTGTTTTGTAAAAGCGTATTAGCTCGAAATGTGAATACTTGTTGTACTATTGAAAGTTTGAACGTTGGAAGTGGAGATTGATACTATTGCGGAAATGACTTGTTGAAACATTGTGATTGAGAAATTGTTGAAAATAGGGGTTTTAGGACGAGATTTGAGTATTTATTAAAAATGGCAAATTTTTATGTGACGCCGAAAGGCTGCCGAATTTTCGTTAGAAATCATGTAGGAAAATTTGTTAAGATAAATTTTGGTAAATTAAAATTTACGCCGAAAGGCTGTCGAAATTTCGTCGAGTCAAAAATAAATATTTTTGCCTAAGTATATATATACTATAATGTTTATAACGATATAACATTTACAAGTCACGATTTTAACAACAAAATATATATTTGATCGATAAGTAACGTACGTGATGAACTTTTGTGACTTATTTGCTAGTGCCTAAACTATAGTATTATATTTAGGTTGTTGCTAGAGTTGCTCGCTACTATTTGATCTTACTTGTGCGGTTTGAATCGTTGCTTGAGGTGAGTTTATAGATCCCTATTAAACTGTTTTGTATGTTTAATGTTTTGGGATGTGATAAATGCTTTGATGACTTGCTTCTGGACGCAAGTAAAACTTGATTTCTGTGAACGCTTTGTGAACACTATTTATGAGATAGCTTAAGTTGCTTTAGCCATAGTCCCCACTATCGTGAATCGTTAGTTACTCTGCTGGAGTAAGCTCTTATGTTACGGATAGATCTATTGAGGGTTGACAACCTCCACTCGGGCATTCTGACGCCGGACGAGTGTGTACCATTTGTACGAACGGAGTTATCTTGGCTAGGTACTCCATTGGGGCAAAATTTATGTATGCAATCTATTGTATGCACTGGATCACTAGTTTCGATGTCACGAGCTTAGCTATCATAAATATTGTGAACACCCAATTTATCCTACACTTGGCACTATATCTCCTATAGTTGCACGTGTACATGAAATGAAATCTGAAATTGAATGACTATGAACTTTTACTTGAAACCTATATTCTCACCAACTTTATGTTGACCCAATTTAGCATTTATCTCAGGTAATTGATGATGTGTTGTACCTGCTGTGTGAAGTACTTGGAGTCCGCATGCATTTCTTGGCTATCTTCGGACATTTATTTACTTATGCTTTTGAACTATTATCTCGTTGATGTTTAAAACTTTTACATTCCGCTGCACTATCTTTTGAATCTGAGACCTTTTGTATTGTGATGCTTTTAATTTAAATTCAACGAGGTATTTTTATAAAACGTCTCATTTAGAGTCGTTCTCTTGTACCTTGAACTATGATACAATGACGTAACAGCCCCCGAGCTTCACCGCTTCCGCATATCACATTTTGGGGTGTTACACCATATTTTACTATAACATTCCATCTTAACAAATAGGGTGTTACAATTATGGTATCAGAGCCAAGGTTTCGACTTGTAGCTCTGTAAAACATGACCTGTGACTTATGGGTAGTCAGTAGCGTCTTCCTAAAACTGACAGTTGGTTTTCATGCATTCATTCATTTTCATTTCATTTTCATCCATTCATACCATTGTCGTAGGTTTATGACTAAGTAATGGTTGGTACAGGACTGGCCCTATTTAGTCACATGTGCTTTTATCGAAACTTTTAACTTTGGGACTGACCCATAGGCGTCCCCTCGCTATGTCTTTTGTTTTGGGTGAACAGACAATAGGCGTTCACCCTCGCGCATATAAAAATTTTTATAGACTACATCATGCATTTTAAACTGTTTCATGCATTATAAACTACTTCATTGATTATACATTATTCATGCCTTTTATGTCATCTCATTTCAGACTTATCATTTATGTTTCATTTTGTTTTTAAACTGTCAGATGGTGAACACACGCAATGCTCGGGAATTGGCTGCAACTGTCAATGCAGCTCTGCAAGCCATCCTTCCCCAACTTCGCAATGAAATCAGGGACGAAGTTCATGCTGAAATTCAAGCCCAGGGCGTTCAGTACGGCCCTTATCCTAAAAACCACTACAACAACAAAAATCCTCCACCACCACCACATGTTACTCTTATGACTTGGTTGGAGCGATTCAACAAACAACGACCCCGTTCGTTTGAGCAAGCTGACAGCCCCAATGAGGCTGAGACTTGGATTTCTCACATCGAGAAGATGTTCGATGTGATGGGTTGTGACGGCATTTTCAAGGCAAGACTGACTTGGTATAAGTTTGAAGGTGATGTGTTGCAGTGGTGGAAGTCGGTAAAGCAGTCCAATGGTGGTGATAATTGGGTTGCACTTTTGACATGGGACTAGTTTAAGGAGCTCTTCCTTAATCAGTACTTTCCACATGCTGAACAGGAGAAGCTTAAGCGGGATTATCATAATATCCGCCAGGTTGCTGGGGAGAATAGCAACGAATTCATGCAGAGGTTTCTCCGTTTGGCTGGTTTCTTGGGAGCAGCAGCTGGTATAGTTGAGGAGCAAGCTGAGAAGTTTCGCTGGGCTCTTCACACTTCGGTTGCTAACAGTTTGGTTTGTGCTACGTTCACTACAGTAGCACAGGTGTCCGATGCAACCTGTAAGCTTGAGATGCTTCAGGAACGAGAGGAGTTTGGTGATGACAGGGCGGTGAAGAGGCAGAAGACTGACGACCGTAAGCCTGCGGCCGTTCAGCAACAAGCATCTAAGGGAAACGGTCAGACTAACGACCATTCTGATTCTGAGAGGCGTGGCGGTAATGATAATTAACGTAACAACGCTAAAAACTCGAACAATAGAAGGTCCCTAAATTAACCTTCTTTCATGAATAAACTATCTTATGTTATGGTATTCAGACACTCAAATGATTTTTAATTCAAGAACAACAACAAGAATGGTAGGGATCAGGACCGTAGAGGTTGATAGCCTAACCATTCTACCTCATCTGGTAATTATTGAACCTTCTGTGTAATCATGTTTATGTTCCACGATCATGTCTCATGCATGTAAACCTGAAACAGGCTCTCAGATAACAAGGACGCCTGCTGGAGGATTCACGCATCCTATCTGTCTTACTTGTTCGCGCAGACATTATGGTGTTTGTCACTGATGTACTGGTGGTTGTTTCAAGTGTGGCCAACAAGTCTATCAGCAGAAGGATTGTCGCCAAGGTAAGATAGAAGGCACCTCTGGACATGTCGACTCCAAGCCACCTCCTACTTCTGGTCGCGTGTTCACTACTACTAGAGATCAGGCGAACAAGACTTCAGGTACCATCACCAGAAATCTCTTTATGAATGGTTTGGCAGCATGTGTTCTATTTGATACTGGAGCGACTCATTCAGTCATATCCTCTACTTTTGTTGTACGTGTTAGGATTTCCCTATGCTATTAGATAATGCCTTATGCATTTCCACGCCACTTAGGGACTCTGTACGAATCACTCAGGTGTACAGAGATCTTACCATAAAATTAGATGATAAGATCCGCAGAGTTGACACACTTCCTTTGGTCATGTGCGATTTTGACTTGATTTTGGGCATGGACTGGTTATCCAAATACCAGGCTATGATTGACTGCCACACTTATCTGGTTATCTTCGATGATGTTAAATCTCTAGAGTACATACACTGTGGTTTTCTTCCAGGGAGGTCAGTATAAATTATTTCATCCATGGAGGCGCGTGTTTTATTATCACACGGCTGTCAGGGCTTCATAGCCAATATTCATGACATTACTGCCGAGTCTCCATCGATCCAAGATCAGCCTCTTGTGTCAGAATTTCTTGACGTTTTTCTTGATGAACTTTCTAGCATACCACGTGTTCGTGAAGTCGAGTTTGAAATTGAACTCATTCCAGGCGCAGAGCCAATTTCCAAAGCTCCTTATCGCATGGCTCCTATAGAGCTTAAAGAACTAAAAGACCAGGTGCAGGAACTTCAAGAACGAGGTTTTATCCGTCCTAGTGCATCGCCATGGGGTACACCGGTACTGTTCGTGAAGAAGAAAGACGACAGCATGCGTTTGTGTATAGACTATCGTAAGCTGAATAATATCACGATCAGGAATCGTTATCCTTTGCCGCGAATCGACGACCTTTTCGATCAAATTCAGGGCGCCAAGTATTTCTCCAAAATCGATCTAAGGTCCGGCTACCATCAGTTACGGGTCAAAGAGCAGGACATCTCTAAGACTGCTTTCCGTACACGTTATGGACACTACAAGTTCGTAATCCTTCCATTTGGATTCACTAATGCTCCAACTGTCTTCATGGATTTGATGAACCGTGTCTTCCATGAGTTTCTGGACAAGTTCGTTATCGTGTTCATTGATGACATCCTGATTTTCTCCAAATCCAAGGAGGAACATGAGGAACACCTTCGTACAATCTTCCAGATTCTTCGTCAGAAGCAGTTGTATGCCAAGTTCTCCATATGTGAGTTCTGGTTAAGCAAGGTGGCATTTCTGGGCCATATTGTATTTGTAGAGGGGATCACCATGGATCCTGCAAAAGTTGAAGTTATCACCAAATGGCCAAGACCTACATCTGCAACAGAGGTCAGAAGTTTTCTGGGTTTAGTTGGCTACTACCGTAGGTTTGTAGATAACTTTTTACGGTTAGCCTTACCTTTGACTAAGCTGATGAGGAAAGGAGAGAAATTCATCTGGACGGAAGAATGAGAGAAGAGATTCAAAGATCTTAAGCAGAAGTTAGTAACTGTACCTATTCTTACTCTCCCATCTGGCTCAGGTAGATTTCAGATACATAGTGACGCTTCAAGAAATGGTTTAGGTTGCGTTCTCATGCAACATGGGAAGGTTATTGCATACGCATCACGATAGCTTAAACCTTATGAAGAATACTATCCTACTCATGACTTGGATTTTTTTTTTGGGTAAAAGGGACAATGTCCCGGGTAAATATATTACACCAAAAAACGTTTAAGTACAAGGAATGTGGCTGAAGTACCACATTAACCGCAAGCTAAAAGCTTGTAACCAAGTATGTATGACATGCCATAACCACACAACCAAAAATAGAACTACACTGATCTAAGGAACTTTACAGCAAGTAACATCAGCTTTTCTAGCCCTCCAGCAGCAACATAGAGGAAGCAGGCGACCCAAATAAGGTTGCCTCCTTAAAAAACCTTCCCAAGAAAAACCCAAAGGGAAAAACCTTAGAGAAGGAAAAAAGAGTACAACCCTTACCTGGAGCTCCCTCCATGATTCAAACAAATATTGGGGATCTTCCATTTATCAAGTAAATTACGCGAATGAAGAGAAACCTTCCTGAATTTAAACGTAACAAGCTTCAGCCGCACCATAGATAAAATAACATCAGCAATTTGAGGCACCGTAGAAGTCTGTTTGTTAAACAATCTAGCATTTCTCTCACGCCATAAGTAATAAGTCGTAGCTCCAACAAGCAAGCGCGCGATAATACTAGTAACAGTCTGTCTTCGAGATAACGCAATTAGATGAGTAGAAACATCACCAAGATGATGTGAAACACCCTCCATACCAGCCATATCACGAACACGAGACCAAACCTGTGTAGATATAGGACACTCAAAAAATAAATGAGAATGTGAGTCACGAACCATACAACACATAGGGCAAACAAGGAGGTCCAATTCAACAATCGGACCAACATCCCACTAACCGAGACGATCTTGCGTTTTCAGCTTCTGATTAACAACTAACCACATGTGAAACGCAAACCTTGGGATACATTGAGGAAACCAAAAAATATCATACCAATCCACCTCAGCAGCTCTAACACGAATAGAGTTCCAAACCCCCAAACCGAGAAATTCCCCATATTCCCCAAATTATCAGGCCATAACAAAACATCATTATTTAAATTAAGCATAGGGATAGGGATGTTAACCACCTGTGGAAATTTGAATGACCAGTCATTAGGCCAACATCAAATACCATCAAGAATAAGATCACTAACCTTAGTATACAAATTAAAACCAGCGCGGTGAATTTCTCTAGGGGTAATGAAATTCTATAACGGGCATATATCATGCCATTTATCAAACCATGCAGACGTTGTGGCACCATTATTAACCTTACTCCATACAAAGGCCCGAATAGAGGGCCGAATCTACAACAATTTCCGCCAACACCAACTCATATTCCAAAGACAAGGCACATCCCAGAAATTCCTCCCTTTGAGCTTATAAGATTGAATCCATTGCACCCAAAGAGAATTTTAAGACGTTAAAATACTCCAAACATGCGTAACCATAAGGTAAATATTAAAATCCTCAAGACTTCGAATACCAAGCACACCCTCCAATTGAGGTTTACAACCCACATCCCAAGCAACCCTAGCCTTAACCCTTGTCGTCCCACCATAGCACGATAGGAATCGTCGCAAAAGTCTTTCTAAATCATATATAATCCTCACTGGGAGGATAAAAACAGAAGCCCAATATATATGCATAGATTAAAGAGAAGACCTAATAAGCTGAAGACGACCTGCAATTGATAGAGATTTATTCTGCCAGTCCATAATACGAGCTTCAAGTTTTTCAATAAGGACCTTGCAATCCCTATATCTAAGCCCAGATGAAATAAGAGGAACTCCCAGGTACTTCACATGAAGGGTACCTTCTGCAAATGGTAAAGTACTCAAAATATAGGACTTAATAGCATTAGGAACATTATAGAAAAAAGTAGTACTCTTTTGTATACTCGGAACAAGCCCACAAACATGCTGAAAATCAACCAAGCCCTGCATAATAACATTAACCAAGGATTGATTACCCCTAGTAAACAAGAATAGATCATCAGCAAAGCATAAGTTAAAAATTTCCTGTTTGTCACACAAGTGGTAATACTGAAACGAATCACTCTCAGCAACTTTCTTCTTAAGAATTAATGTGAGAACTTCCATAACCATTGTAAAGAGATAAGGAGACAAAAGGATCTCCTTGTCTTAACCCACGCTTCCCTTGAAACCAGCCATGAAGATCTCCATTAATACAAACAGAAAAGAAGGCAGTAGATACACACATGATAATCCAATGCACCATTTTTTCATGGAACCCAAAGCCCATAAGAATTGATCAAAGAAAACATCATTTTGACTTGGAGCTTGCAGCAGTTGTTTTTGCGTTGAAGATCTGGAGACATTATTTGTATGGTGAATCATGTGACATATTCACCGATCACAAGAGTCTCAAGTGCATCTTCACCTAGAAGGAACTGAACATGAGACAGAGGAGATGGTTAGAGTTATTGAAGGACTACGACACCAACATTCAGTACCATCCTGGTAAGGCGAATGTGGTGGCAGATGCTCTAAGTAGAAGGTCAGGCATGATTGCGGGCATTTGGATTGCAAAGGAAATCATCCGTAACCTAGAGATGACTGATATGGAGTTTTGTGTACGAGGACAACACGGTTACTGGGCTAATCTTAGAGTGGGACCAGACTTACATTCTAGGATCAAGGAAGCTCAGAAGGAAGATGGTGAGATTTGGGCTATCATTCAGAACCTTGATCAGCAGACGGAATTTCGTGTTGACAATGACAGTATCTTATGGCAGGGCACTAGACTAGTGGTTCCTGATGACTCTACACTCAGGGAAGTTGTGCTGAATGAAGCTCAGAGCTCTCCATTTACTATACATCCTAGTTCTACCAAGATGTTCTACGACATCAAGCAACATTTTTGGTGGAGTGGTATGAAGCAGGATGTTGCCACCTTCGTTTCTAAATGTATGATCTGCCAACAAGTTTAGATCGAACACTAGAGAGCTAGTGGTTTACTAAAACCATTAGATATTCCAACATGGAAGTGGGACTAAATCGCCATGGTTTTGGTTACTGGTCTTTCTGTGACTCAGAGGAAAAACCACGCTATCTAGGTTATCGTTGATAGGTTGACTAAATCTGCTCATTTTCTGCCAATCCGTAAGGAGCATCCAGTCAGCAAATTAGCAGACACTTTTCAGAAGGAGATCATGAGACTGCATGGTACTCCATCAGAAATCATCTATGGCAAAGTCTGCAGAAAGCTTGGGGCACCAGACTTAAGCTCAGCACTACCTTTCATCGTCAGACCGACGGACAGTCGGAACGTACCATTCACACACTGGAGGAAATGTTGAGGGTGTGTGGTTTAGAGTGGTCAGGAAGCTGGGATGATTATATCTTTCTAGTGGAGTTTACATACAACAACAGCTGGCACGCTAGCCTCAAGTGTGCTCCTTTTGAGATGTTGTATGGTAGGAAGTGTCGCGCCCCAATCTGCTGGGATCAGGTGGGCGAACGACTGCTTGAGGGTTCAAAGATGATTGAGGTGACTAATGAGAAGGTCGTCGTCGCCAACGCGAAGCTTTAGGAAGCTCTTGCTCGTCAGAAGAGCTATGTTGATAAACGTCGTAGAGATGTATCTTTCAACGTAGTTGATCGCGTTTTCCTCAAGGTATCACCTGCACGAGTAGTTAAATGTTTTGGAATCAGAGGGAAGCTCAGTCCTCGCTTCATCGGACCGTTCGACATCATAGAACGTGTTGGTGAAGTATCATATCGTTTAGCGTTACCGCCTCAGCTATCACATGTTCACAACGTGTTCCATGTGTCCTTACTCAGAGGATAAAACTATCATCCAGTTCATATTGTCCAGTATCCGCTAGACCAGATTCGAGAGGATCTTTCATATGTCAAAGAACCCGAGAGAGTTCTTGAACGACAAGATCGTGTCATGCGAAGGAAGACGATCCCTTTCCTCAAAATCCTCTGGAGGGATCATCCTGAGCAGGAAGCCACTTGGGAGACGGAGGAGTCTATATGGACTTCTTACCCTCCTTTCCAATTCTAATTCAGGTATGTTTTCTTTCAGTTTATGTTTCTCCAATTCGAGGACGAATTGTTCTTTTAGAGCGGAAGAATTGTAAAACCCGCATTAAAATACCATGAACAGTACACATGAATAGTGAACATACAAAAATATGGTAAAATTAAAACTTTCCATTTATAATATAACTCACGTGTCACGATATTTAATAACATGTAATTACGTATATATTATAAATGTGTTAAGTACACGACATATAAAAATCAAGATAATTAAACATGAACGATCACGTAAATAATTTAACTCGAGAAAACTATGGGTTTCCCTTTGTGGGCCCCATGTTCCACGGCTAAGACAAAAGAAAAGGAAAAGACGGGCTTTGGGCCATGACCCAACTTAAAACCATAATAAACAAAAACTCCAGGCAAACTTAATCATAATTTAGGTTTATAGAAAAAGTTCTTCCCTACCTCCTTTTTGTCCTCTTGCCGCCGGCCACATCAAACCACCAACAACAACCAGACGATTTTTGGTTATTGATTAATTGTGTGTACGTGATCGTGATCTTAATCTTTTCTTCCACGTGTTCGGTGAATCAAACCCTTTTCTTTTCTTTTTAATTCTTATTGAATTCATGTTCTTATTTAATTAATCATAAAAATAAGTGATATAAAACATGGGGATTAATTAAAACATGGAAAAGGGGTGTTTTGTTCGTGTTTTGATTCGGTCGAGACAACACCGAGAGCCAAGGGGCTCTCGGCTTGTCTTCATCACCACCACCGAGACCCTCTAAGGGCTCGGCTTGGTTGGTTTAGGCTCGGACGCACGCAAGGGGACCCTGACTTGAGGTCGGGGTGTGGTTTTGTTTTGGATCGAGTGCCAACCAAGACCAATAGGGTCTCGGTGGGGATTTTTGTGTTAACAGTGGGAACCGAACAAAACAAGAATAGTGGGAACTGATCACAAACGGTGTGAACCGGGCTGCCGTGGCTCGGCAGTGGGAACCAAAAGCCACCAATGGCAACCGGCTAGCCGGTCTAGCCACTGGTAGGACTGTTTTGGCTCGGCTTATATGTGACCCCAGGTTTCGGGCTCGGGTTGATTTTTAAAACACGGGTTTGGGTTTCGGGAAAATATTAAAAATCAGAAATATGTTTAATTAAATTATTACAAGAATTTTTATTTAATTAAATTCATGACTTAGGTTAAATATTTAAATTAATATTTCTTGTATAACCTAAAGTATTTTACTTAGCTTAATTTAATTAAAACATGTATTTTTAATTAAATTCTTATAATGTATAGTTTAATTAATTAACCAAGTTATTTAATTAATAAGCTATTACCTTTAAACCATGACTTGTATTATACTAATTCAACTTTACTTATTATTAATAATCCAGTTTATTTCTAATTATGGGAACTTACTATTTTTGGAAACTTTCTATTTTTAGAAACTTACTATTTATGGAAACCTGCTATTTTTAGAAAGTTACTTAGTATTACAATATAAGTATTATAATACACTATTACATGAATAATATACAACAGAACATCAGTATAATTACAGATAACACAATAACACACTAAAACATGACAGAAAACTATAACAAGCTAATAAAACACAAAACCAGTAAAACACATTTAATTTAGACAACTCATACACGTTCTCATTCTTATGTAGTATTATTCGTCAAGGCAGAGTATTTTCTTCAGCGTTTCCATTGGCTTCTACTTGACACAAGGTACGGATTTCTCGTCCTTCGGTAAGGACAATCTCTTCCATTATTAGGATTTCCCGTATGCAGCCAACTGTTTACCCTAGTAGTTACAGATTAAATGCTTATCTTTTATTAGTTACCTTAGCCATATACATGCATGACCAGTTTCACCTAGTTATGGAGGTATCATAACCATAACACTAGAGGCACTAGTGTTATGACTTCACCACAGCGGAATGATAGCTCGTGGCGTCCCTTTCAGTTATTTGGCCATTATTATATTATTATTATCATGTGGGGCGTATGGGTGCATCCTAGGTTCAGTTTCAGTCAGGATTTCATGGTGAATGTGGTGTGTGCCTTGCATCAGTTGATCCCTCCTACCCATTACCAATTAATTAGAAGCATCCCCTCTAATTGCATGACGAGGTCACCCCTCCAAGTATTCATGCACGTTGTTAACCTCATGACCTATATTGGCTTTTGGTATAATAAACTAATAAAGATCTTCATAAGTATCATACGCTATATTTTCAGAACTAAAACCAGTAAACATGACATACATCTAGGTTTCCCCAGGACTTATTCATTTCCGCTGCAATTCATGCTTTATATGCTTTCATTCCTTTATGTATTTACGTTATGTTATATATCCGTGTACTGAGCGTTATGCTCAGCCGTTTTCTATTTCTATGTTCCCAAACGGCAGGTACCCAAGGTCGCAAGTAGGATCTCCAGAGTATGTGCATTCGGATGGAAGCTATCCAGCCTCTTATACCTTATGCATTTATTCCTACTTTCTCATACTTCACTTTATTTGGACATTGTTTAGTCCTTTCATTTACAGTAATTAATATTGCTTGTGTGTGAGTTACTTAGACTACCGATGTTTGTTTCTGGTATTTGTTTTTATGGTCATGAATGTTTAGACATTTACCTTGCATGCTTTGATGACACGCCATATTTTTCTTGTAGCATTCCATCTTAACAAATGGAGTGTTACTATTATGGTATCAGAGCCAAGGTTTCGACTTGTAGCTCTATAAAATATGACCTGTGACTTATGGGTAGTCACCAGCGTCTTCCTAAAACTGACAATTGGTTTTCATGCATTCATTCATTTTCATTCCATTTTCATGCATTCATATCATTGTCGCAGGTTTATGACTAAGTAATGGTTGGTACAGGACTGGCCCTATTTAGTCACATGTGCGTTTATCGAAACTTTTAACTTTGGGACCGACCCATAGACGTCCTCTCGCTATGTCTTTTGTTTTGGGTGAACTGACCATTGGCGTTCACCCTCGCGCATATTTCATGCATTATAAACTGCTTCATTGATTATACATTATTCATGCATTTTATGTCATCTCATTTCAGACTTCTCATTTATGTTGCATTTTGTTTTTACACTGTCAGATGGTGAACACACACAATGCTCAGGAATTGGCTGCAGTTGTCAATGCAGCTCTACAAGCCATCCTTCCCCAACTTCGCAATGAAATCAGGGACGAAGTTCATGTTGAAATTCAACCCTAGGGCGTTCAGTATGACCCTCATCCTGAAAACCACTACAACAACGACAATCCTCCACCACCACCACATGTTACTCTTATGACTTGGTTGGAGCGATTCAACAAACAGCGACCCCGTTCGTTTGTGTAGACTGACAGCCCCAATGAGGCTGAGGCTTGGATTTCTCACATCGAGAAGATATACGATGCGATGGGTTGTGACGGCATTTTTAAGGCAAGACTGTCTTGCTATAAGTTTGAAGGTGACGTGCTGCAGTGGTGGAAGTCGGTCAAGCAGTCCAATGGTGGTGATAATTGGGTTGCACTTTTGACATGGGACTAGTTTAAGGATCTCTTCCTTAACCAGTACTTTCTACATGATGAACAGGAGAAGCTTAAGCGGGATTATCATAATATCCGACAGGTTGCTGGGGAGAATAGCAACGAATTCATGCAGAGGTTTCTCCATTTGGCTGGTTTCTTGGAAGCAACAACTGGTACTGCCGAGGAGCAAGCTGAGAAGTTTTGCTGGGCTCTTTGCACTTTGGTTGCCAACAGTTTGGTTTGTGCTACGTTCACTACAGTAGCACAGGTGACCGATGCAGCCCGTAAGCTTGAGATGCTTCAGGAACGATAGGAGTTTGGTGATGACATAGCAGTGAAGAGGCAGAAGACTGACGACCGTAAGCCTGCGGCCATTTAGCAGCAAGCATCTAAGGGAAACAGTTAGAATAACAACCGTTATGGTTCTGAGAGGCGTGGCCGTAATGATCATTACTGTTGGAAATACGTTTTTACGTATTTAGGAAGATTCGTCACTCCGACAATATATTAAGTTGTAGCTCGTAGTCTAGATATCTTTTAGTTAACTAAACAAGGAAAAGCCCGGTCCATGCTTGTATGGCCGACCCAAATGTAAGCCCAAGCCCATCTTATGGGCTTGGTATATAAACCCTCTCCATTGATGGAGAGGGTGGTGATTTCATTTGAATAACACATAGTTCTCTTAAACTTTCTCTCTCTAGAAGTGTGAAATCCACCATCTTTCTATCTCTTTCTCTCTCTAAAACATAAGCATAGATTTACATATCCTACAAATGGTATCAAGAGCCATGGGATGATTGCTTAGTTTTTGTGTTTGTGTTCTTGATTTATACGACTATTTTGATCCGATTTCACACGTCCAATTTTTTTTGTGTTTTTATGGTTTTTTTCTTGATACAAATCATCTACATAGTTGTGGTAGTGATTTGATATTGTTTTTTTTGTTAAAAACGCAAAATTTTTGGGTGTTAGGATCAATTTTTGGCTTAAAATCTCGAATTTGGGGTGTTTTGTCCGAGAAAAGTGGAAAAATTGCATACTGTTTGTACCATTGCGACAGCCTCTCCATCACAATATCTGGGGTTTACACATTGCGATCCACATTGCGATTGGGATTGCGATTTGTGTGTTTTCTGTCATTGCGATCCAGATTGTGATTAGAGTTCTTGTTATTGCGATCCAGATTGTGACACATATTGTGACAGGATTGTTTTGTGACATTGCGACAGGGGTATTGCGATTGGATTATTATGATTGGACATTGCGATAGGATTTATTGCGATTGTATTATTGCGATAGGAATTATTGCGATTGGACATTGCGACTGCATTTCTCTAGGCATTGCGATAGGGCAACAAGTTTTCCAAGATTTTTCAAAAACGTGTTTTTGTCGTGTGCAATTTCATCTTGGAATTTTTGGTTTATCGAGGACATAATTTAGGGGATTTTAACATTATTTCTCGGCTTCTACACACAACAACAAACACATTTACTTTCTTTCATTGATCGATCAACTTTGTAAATCTTCACTTATTGAAATGGAGTACACATCTCTTACGGATAAGTCCATCCTCTCGGGTACGGATAATCGTCCACCAATGTTGGTGAAGACTATGTATGAGGAATGGGCTTCCCGAATGGAACTTTATATGTTGAACAAGGAGAATGGACATCTAATTTATGCATCGGTGCTCAATGGACCATTAGATTATGGTACAGTGACGGAGGGTACGACTACTCGTCCTCGCACAACGGGTGAGTTGACTGGAGATATGAAGATTCAAGACAAATGTGATAAGTATGCTACAAATATCATTCTTCAAGCCCTTCCTCCAGATGTCTACAAACTCGTCAGCAAACATAAAGTTGCCAAAGAGTTATGGGATAGAATTCGTGTTCTAATGCAAGGCACCTCGTTAACTAAACAAGAACGAGAGTGTAAGCTTTATGATACTTTTGATAAGTTTGCCTATGTGCCAGGGGAGACTCTCAATGACTACTATCTGAGATTTACCCTATTGTTGAATGAGCTCAATATCTATGGCATGGCAATTCCTACCTTTCAATTGAACACCAAGTATTTGAACACTCTTCCTCCAGAATGGAAAAAATACGTGACGGATGTTAAATTGGCTAAGGACTTACATAACACCAATGTGGATCAACTTCAAGCTTTTCTTCAACAACACGAATGCCATGTGATCGAGGCTCGGTTGTCTACACCTCAAGTTCATGATCCACTTGCAATGTATGCTTCTCAACAAAACATGGCTTATACTTATCAGCAACCATCATACTTGCAGCAGACACCACCACACAACTATCAGCAACCATCTTATCAACCACCAATGATGCCACAGCAAGCATATCAACAAAGTGTTCATCAACAATCTTTTCCACAGCAACCACCATATCAGACATCACCATCACAAGCCAACACTTCTCCAATGGGCTATACTCCTCAGCAAGGATATTTTCAAATAGAAGCACAACCAGCACAAGCTTTCTACTCTAATGAACTTCCACTAATCCAAGCACCGGTCTTTACTCCAAATGATACGCCAGCTGATGTACTAACTTATCTCACCGCCTACTTGTCAAAACTTGTTGCAACTAGAGGACTTCCACCAACAAACAATCAGCTCCGCACCTCTTCAAATCCTCGACAACAAGCTACTGTTCAAGATGGTCAAGTAACAGTGCAACCTATTCAGGGAAGGCAAAATTCATATGGACCTCCTACAAGGACTGTGAATGCTCAAGCTGTGAATTCTCAAGCTAATGGAAATGGAAGTCCTATTTGTCCTAAAAAGGTTGTGACTTGCTACAATTACCGAGGACAAGGTCATATGGCTAGGGAATGCACTCAGCCGAAAAGGAGGAGGGATGATGCATGGTTTTGTGAGAAGATGTATTTGGTTGATGCTCAGTCTAAAGGGAAAATTTTGGATTCAGAGGAGTTAGCATTTCTTGCAGACCTAGGGCAGCAGAGACTGAAGGCATTGCAGTCGTTTCTACTTCTAATGCAGCTTATCAAGCGGACGATCTTGATGCATACGATTCGGATTGTGATGACATTCACTCTGCCCAAGCTGCTCTCGTTGCTAATCTCTCTCACTACGGTTCTGATGTCGTCAGTGAGGTACCAACCACATCTAGTAATATTGATTATAACCAACATCAAGTTGGGCATGAAAATGACAACCTCGAACAGCATTCGGGGACTAGTAACTCAAATGATGTGGTACCCAATCCTACACACTTGAGTGAACCTCAACCAAATGCTACGACGGGTATGGAATCTTATGCTCAACATGATTTGGTCATGGTGCCTAAACATATAATTGATCAAATGCATATGGCCCTCATACAATCCGTAGATACCAATTCCACCCTAACTGCTGAGCTTGCGTTGCATAAAGAAAAGGTCAAAACTTTTGAAATGGTCCCTCAAGCAGAGAATATAACATGTTCTGAATTTGACCAATGTCGTTTTGAAAAGATTGAACACTTAAAATAAATAGAATCATTAAAAGCTAATGTTTCCAATGAATTAAAAGCTAAAGAGACGGTTGTCAATGATTTTCAGAAACTTAAAACGGATTTTGAAACTCTCGAGTCTAAAAAGTTTGAATCGGAAATTAATGCTACCAAACTTCTTAAATTCAAAGAACAACAGCTTTTAAAACAATACGCTTCCACAGAAAAGGTTCATCTTTTAACTAAATCATTTAAAGAACTCAAACTTAAGCGTCTTCAAGATTTACCACCTAATCCCGGTTATGAAAAACAAGCTCAGGAACATATTCCCGGTCTTTATGATATGACCATAATTGGCAAATCGAAAGAAGCACCTTTTGTTCGTAGTACTGAGGAGACACAGTCACTTGCGGATGAAACTCATTCTAAAATGCTTTCAAAATTCCATACAATTGATTATGATCAACATAACAAAGATCAATTTTCGAAAAAGACACGCATTCGCTTACAAAAGGAATTAGCAGAATTAATAGTTCTTGTGCCCCAAAGTTTGTCAAATGAAAACCTTCCTAGTACGTCTCCTACACTTGTCAAAACGGATTTAACAAAGTTAATTCCACCGGTAAGCAAGGCGTCTGTTAACTTAAATGCGGTTCACCAACACTTAGCCGATTTTGACAAGGTCATTTTGGAACGTATGACGGCCTCGGCCATAACGGAAGGTGAATGGAACTTTGAGCACACTAGAGCTGCGTTTCGAGATGAAATTGTTCCGTTTGTAAAGAATGTTAAGGCTTGTCTTAGTAATCTTGATCAAGATTTGCTTTTTGAAATAGAAGATGTTAGACGTGTTTTCAATGAAATGGATGATGCTTATGAAAACAGTTTAATTGAAATAGAACGGGTTTCACGCCAAAATGATCAGCTTCTGAAGCAAGTGATGTCTCATGATGTAGTTTCCGTCTGTGTGAATAAAAGTGTTGATAATGATTCTATTATGCATAATGTTGAATCTGTGGATAATATGGTAGATAGTACTTGTCACGAATCTGACGCTGAATTTTTAAATCTTCAAGATTCATATTCTTCGCTTTCAAAACGTTTTGATGAGATTCAAACACATTGTATTTCGCTTGAATGCAAGCAACAATTTATTCAATAAATAACTTCATTCGAAGGTGTTAATATCGATGATGCAAACTTTGAAAAGAATTTTTGATTGAATTTACAATCAAAACAGCGTCAGCCAAGTGACAAAGTTGCTAAATCTTTGCCGATAGACATAGAGAAATCTAAGGAGCTTAACTGTGTGAACGTACTTGAGGCCGCTGAGAATTTTAAACTTGATCTAGATAATCGAGTTTCCAGAATTTTGTCCAAAGTTGATAACTTAAAACAGAAAAATACACGACTCTTTGATTCAGTAAAGCCCGCATGTGCTAATACGACTGCACAGAATCAATCATTGATTAAACAATTGAATCGAAAGTCGGTAGAAATATCTGATTTGAGAGAACAAATTTGTGATAAGAATCTGGTCTTGGCTGAGTTAAAGGAAACACTTCGTACTCTAAAAGGTAAGAATGTTGTGGATAACGTAGCCACTATCTCAGCATCGTCCTCTAGTGCACTCAAAAGAACCCTTATAGCCGTCACACCACTTAACAAAGGCCCTAGGACTAAACCATCTCAAAATTTGGTCACTAAAGATAAGGCGGAATCAAAACCAGCTTCTAATATTCCCGTGTTGCCTTCTATATGAGTAATCACCACTACTAAGGCTCAAAGATCTAAGCTTAAAAGAAACAAGAAGAATGATAGGATCTTGCCCCCATCTAGTAGTCAAGTGAAGAAGAAAGTAGAAGCCCATCCTAGGAATGTTATTTCTGTTTTGAATAAAAAGAATCATGTAGCTAAACCTAAAGGCTCTGCAATTATGCAGCGTTCTAAGCCTAGTGTGAATTCTAATTTGAAATGTTGGAATTGCAATGAATGTATGTTTTCTAGTCGTCATGATTCTTGCCTTATTGACCATGTGAATGAGATGTATGCCCGGAAAAATGGATTAGAATGGAAACCGACTGGGAAAGTGTTAACCCAAGTTGGTTGGATGTGGCGTCCCACTGGTAGAACTTTAACTATAGTAGGAAATACGTGCCCTTTTGTAACACCCCCAAATTTATACAACTCAATACAACGGAAGACTAGTTGGTGTTACGGGATAGCACATTACTCACATCATAGACAACGCATAAAAATCGTGTCGTTTAATAATAAAAGCATTTCCATTCATAAATATCAAAGTTACATCGGTCCCAAGTCATATCATTTCATACAAAGTTTTACAAAGTATTTGAATGGAAAATATTTTTTAAGTGCGGGCCATGAATTCTTGTCGTCTTCCCGAGAATTACCTTCAAGTACCTGAGATAAAACATGTTAAAAGAAAAGGTCAGCGATAACGCCGAGTGAATTCATAGAGTTTAATAAATTCCATCAATATAACTTTGGTATAAAATTATTACCAAAAATCATTTCGTACAAACCATTGTAATAGGCCATAAAATAGCCAAAATCATTTTATACAAATCTTTATCAAAATCATAATATAGGAATTTGCCTTAAAAATCATTATACGAACTAATGTCGTAAAAACATCATACAATACGTCTTATAACGTTGTATGAAAATAAAAACCGTTATATGAATATGGTTATGAAAACCAAAACACAAACATAATATCAATAGTATGACCCTGTATTGCTAGTCAGGCAATACGTCGTAATTCGGAGCGTCTAGTAGTATTTCGTTAGTTTTGGATTATTATAAGCCGCATGACATTGTTACCTTACTAAACCAACAACGGGTAGCTAACCCGATACTCAATTTGCCCATCTAAAGTAGCATGTCGTCACAAAGGTCACGCTATGGAAATCTTCTCATACATAAATTCGTTTACCAATCAATGTGGCACACCGGGGATCAACCGTCAAGGCGCGAACTGGGGTGATCGTCCCCAAATAGTACTATTATATGCATAAGCGTCTACCAACTCCCGGTAGTTCACAATTCATGCTAATGGGACTTT
Organism: Glebionis coronaria; assembly: GCA_025667525.1. Classification (NCBI taxonomy): domain Eukaryota; kingdom Viridiplantae; phylum Streptophyta; class Magnoliopsida; order Asterales; family Asteraceae; genus Glebionis; species Glebionis coronaria. The sequence continues at coordinate 214,461 of JANFOE010000522.1, forward strand.
TAGTGACATAACCTAACTTTAATAATCCATTTGATTTCATCTATCGGGTCCTTTAATCATTTATCGGGTCATACATTCGGGTCATACAATCATTCGGGTCCAAATCAATAAACAAACAATCGGGACAAATAGTGTCCTATTTTATAAAAACTAACATGTTATCTCCCTCGTGGGTTTATAAAACATTTATAAAAACATTTAAAAGAGTGCTAGGCTATGAACTCACGTTGATGTGGGAAGGCGATTATCGGCGATTTGGATGTACGGTACGTGCTTCAATCACGGAAACCTAGACAAATGATACTCGTCTTAGACTCATGTCCAATGACTTTATAAAAATAACAATTATGTATACATATGATGATTTTATATATATGATGATCAAGTGGGTTTACATATTCTCATTTACTCATTTTTGTGTTATGTGTCGATAACTTTTATACTAGTTTTCTAGTTTTACCTATTTACGTGTTTTAGGTCCAATAAGCCTATTATAAGTCTATTAACTTGTATTAATCTATTTCATACTTATATTATCAGTATTTAAACTTTCAAGTTGGGCCCAAATAGGTTAAGTCCAATAAGTTCTTTTTATAAGGGTTTAACTTATTTAGTCCAATTATTAGTCCAATATGTTTACTTAGCTCGTTAATGTCCGTATGTCCTATAGTTCGGGTTTTATCGTTTTTTACTTGTTATACATGTTTATATATCATTATATAAGTTTTATAAAGTTTACATTAGACGGTTCCAACCATCTAAGTTTTATTTAACAAAAACGTTAATTTTACGGTATTAGCCGAAAAAGTCGTAAAAATCATGTTTATAGTTTTATAACTTATAAAACTTAACAAGTTACCATTTTTAATAAAATGTCCACTTATTTACCATTGTACATATTTATATAAATGTATTATATAAGTTAATGCGTTTTAATTTATATTTTATACTATTAAATTTTGAGTGCTCATATAATAGTATTATACTTTAATTTCCAAAATCTGATTTTTATCTTCACTTTCACCAAAACTGCCATATCTAAAGTTCTATATGGAGATAGAAGCTAAACTTTTTATCACATAAACTACATGATATGTGCTCCATTTAACTCTTCTATAGATACTGTTGAATCATCTTCTAAGTATTTTCTAAAAATCGTCCAAAACAGTGAACTCAGATTTGTACCCTAAACTTGTTTTGATCATATCTCACTCATTACAATGATTCCATTGCATGGCCAACTCTCACATGTGTACAAGACCCATAGCTTACTGTATATCAATTCTATTCCATTGCATGGCCAACTCTCACATGTGTACAAGACCCATAGCTTACTGTATATCAATTCTACTTCATCATTTTATCAGTTCATGACATGTTTCTTTACTGTTTTATACAGCCAACAAATTTAGACAAGATTTTAACCTTGTTTCTTATATTTTTTCACCTTTTTAAGCATGTTTATCAACAACAAATCCCCACACAACACTTTTAATCATCATTCATCATCATATACATATACATAAGTAAAATAAATACAAGATTACATAATCAAAAATAACAAGAGGATGGAGAGGACAATCTTTATACCACCAAGTTGATGTAGGTTATGAGTTTGACATGGATTTGGATGGAGAAACTTGTGGATAACCATGACCATCTTCAAGACCACCATGCTTCATGAACTCCTTGTGGAAAATCAGCCCCAAGACACCATGAAAACTCCTCCATGGATGTTATAATTTGCACCAATCTTCATCTTTTTGAATGGAGATTAACATATGTAAGTTATGACATATGTTTGTGGTTAAAATTGATCAAGTGAAGGTGTTTTGGAGGTGTAGATGGGACGGACAAAATGGCTTAGAGAGAGAGAGAGTGTGTGTTTTGCATGTGTGAAATGAAGCTAATGGTAATGGTGGAGTGGTTTAGCTAGTTTTGGTGGGTGGAAAGCTTCATTGTGAAGCTAAGTTAGACAAGTGTTGTTTACTTGTTAATGTTTTGACACCTAAGGTGTAAGTGGCTTAATATGGCCGGTTTTGATGGGGGTGGGGCAAGTGTCCCACTTGTCTCATCCCCATTTATTTACGGGTACTCCTCGATTCTAGTTTCCTCGATTTCTGTACCCTCGGGTCGTTTTACGAAAAACGTTTTTATAAATTATGAATCAACGTCACAAAACGAATCCAATAAAAATTGTCTCATCAAAAACGGAGTTCGAAAACGTATATACGTAATCCTAAGGTTTCCGGTTTAGTCGTAAAGGACGTTAAAATAAAATCGTAAGTCCTAGTCTCTTCTCGTAAATTTGTGAGTTTATGAACCAACACAAATTTATAACTCCAAAATAATATTCACGGATAAATTTATTTTCTGAAATATCGGACTGTCACCAAAACGGTGTATGTAAACGTAAGCACGTAACGTTGAATCCTCCGGTTTAGACGTAGTCGATGCTACTCCAAGACGTAAATCCAAATTTCTTCCCAAAAATAAGTGAGTTCATAATGTAACATTAAAATAATGTTTTCAAATAAATATTGAGAATAAAATATCAACCATAAATTGACGGATTGTCACACCTTTAACTAGGATCACTCCCACTGAAGTGAAGAAAGCGTGCCCTTTAACTAGGAGTACCAAGGCTACCAAAATACAAGCGTGTCCTTTAAGTAGGAACACTGACACTACTGTAGGAACCAAGTGCCCTTTAAATAGGTCTACTCCCACTGTAGTGCCCGTGAATAATCCAAAACCTAAGAAAGTTGGAACAGTAAAACCTGTTAGTGCTAAAACTCACATTAGAAAACGCAGTAAATCTAAGGGTCTCAAAAATGTTAGCAATTTTGATAATTCTATATCTGTATCTGCTAACACTCCGAAACCAATAGTTTCCAATGCATTGTCTACTGTTGTTATTGAAAACAGGTGGTCCAAATTGTTCTCTGGTATTTGGACTCTGGTTGCTCCAAGCATATGACCGGAGATCGCTCTCAGGTCAGAAATTTCGTCAGCAAGTTTCTTGGTACGGTTCGATTTGGAAATGATCATATTGCAAAGATAATGGGTTACGGTGAATATCATATTGGGAATGTTATAATTTCAAGAGTGTATTACGTGGAAGGTCTTGGTCACAACTTATTTTCTGTGGGACAATTTTGTGATGCAAACCTAGAAGTTGCTTTTCGAGAGCATACCTGCTTCATTCGTAATTTGGAAGGGGTTGATTTATTGAAAGGTACTCGAGGAATAATTTGTATACTTTGTCTCTACAAGACATGATGGCCGCGTCTCCCGTATGTCTTCTCTGCAAAGCATCAAAGACTAAGTCATGGTTATGGCATCGACGGTTATCTCATCTTAACTTTGACGCTATTAATCACTTGGCGAAAAACGAACTTGTTCGTGGTCTTCCTAAACTATTATTTCACAAGAATCATTTATGTTCCGCGTGTACAATGGGGAAAAGCACTAAGAAGTCTTACAAACCCAAGACTGAAGACACCAACCAAGAGAAACTTTATCTGTTGCATATGGATCTTTGTGGGCCAATGCGTGTTGAAAGTCTTAGTGGCAAAAAGTACATCCTCGTCATTGTCGATGATTACTCTCGGTTTACATGGGTGAAATTTCTTAAAGCAAAAAATGAGGCACCTAAATTCATCATCGGATTTCTCAAGATGATTCAAGTGCGTCTCAACACTACTGTCCGACGCATTCGTACAGATAATGGAACCGAATTTGTGAATCAAATCTTGCGTGATTATTATGAAGAAGTTGGCATATCTCATGAAACATCAGTTGCACGCACTCCACAACAAAACGGTGTCGTTGAAAGGCGAAATCGTACACTTATGGAAGCTGCTCGAACGATGTTAATTTACGCAAAGGCTCCATTGTTTTTATGGGCAGAAGCAGTATCTACAGCAGTGTACATCCAAAACCGGTCACTAATTCGTAAACGCCATGGTAAAACACCTTATGAGATTCTCTATGGAAAAGTACCAGATTTATCATATCTTCATGTATTTGGTTCTCTTTGCTATCCAAATAATGATGGTGACAATTTGGGAAAACTTCAACCAAAAGCTGATATTGGTATTTTCATTGGTTACGCCCCCGCAAAGAAGGCATACTGAATCTACAACCGTAACTCTCGCAAGATCCTCGAAACTATGAATGTTGATTTTGATGAGCTGACAGCAATGGATTCTGAGCAAAGCAGCTCTGAACCCGCACTTCATGAAATGGGACCCAGTAATATTAGTTCTGGTCTTGTCCCAAACAACCCTACTTCATCATCATTTACACCACCTTCTAGGACTGAATGGGATACGTTGTTTCAACCGTTCTTTGATGAATTCTTTACTCCTCCAACTATTGTTGCTCCAGAACCTGAGGTAATAGCTCCGGTAACCGAAGTTGTCGCTCCAGCAACCGAAGCACAATCAGACACATCTGTACCTACATTTGGTCAAGATATACCATCAACAAGTAATTCTCAACCAACACTTGTTTCAACTACCCATGTCATGCCTATTGATGATGAAGAGGATGATGATGATCACGATTTAGAATTCGCTCAAATGCGTGAACTTCCATTCTTTGGTGTACCAATTCCTGACCCTAATCAAGCCGGGTCGTCCACCTCAAAGGAAGCTCCTTCTACAGTTTACTCCAATCCACGGATTCGTGAACATGACAGCAAGTGGATAAAGGATCATCCTATAGATTCTATAATTAGTGACCCTAATCGTCTGGTATCCACACGAAGTCAGCTAAAAGAAAATGCAATGTTTTGTCATTTTGATGCTTTTCTCATTGAAGTTGAACCTAAGACATGGCAACAAGCTTTTACTCAATCCTGTTGGATAGAAGCTATGCAAGTAGAACTTAACGAATTCATAAGTCTTGAAGTTTGGGAACTTGTCCCACGCCCGGATCAAGTTCAGTTACTTACTTTGAAATGGGTTTACAAGGTGAAACTCGATGAGTTAGGCGGAATATTGAAGAACATAGCTCGACTAGTAGCTCGTGGATACAAGGAATTATTGGGCATCGAATTTATGGAATCCTTTGCACCTGTTGCCCGTTTTGAAGCTATTAGACTATTCATCGCTTATGCAGCCCACATGAATATGATCGTTTATCAGATGGATGTGAAGACGGCATTTCTGAATGGTGAAATCAAGGAAGAGGTCTATGTTCAACAGGCGGATGGTTTTGTGAATCCTAATTATCCTAATCATGTGTACAAGCTTAAGAAGGCTCTCTATGGGTTGAAGCAAGCTTCACGCGCATGGTATGATCTACTGTCACAATTCCTCATTTCACAAGGCTTCGCTAAAGGCAAGGTGGATCCCACGCTGTTTATTCAGAAACGAGGTAAAGATATGATTATGGTACAAATATATGTTGATGATATTATATTTGCAGCCTCGACCCAAACCTTATCCGACGAATTTGGGACACTCATGTCTTCTAAGTTTAAGATGTCAATGATGGGTAATGTAGAGATTTTGTATCAATTAAAGTTCGTTTTCTCGGAATCTCTTCGAATTGATCTCTGGTTAATTGTGCGAGATTAGTTGTTCTTGGTGAATCAAATAAAGAGTGGTCGTTGTCTAAAACTAAAGGAAAATAAAGACTCGGAACAATTAAAGATAAAGTAAAGACGGTAAAAGGAGACAATAATGAAAGATTAAAACTTGACGGGAAATAAATGACGAGAAATTTAAAGGTAATAAAAATAAATGACGCAATTTAAAACTTCAAATAAAAGGAAAGCGAGTAAAAGTGCAAATAAAGAAAAGGCGGGAAAAAATAAAGTTTAAAAACTAAGACTGAAAACTCCATTCGGAATAAAATAAGACTATGCGGAATAAATTGGTTACTCGGAATAAAAGTGCCTATGCGGAATAAAAAGAGAAAATTAAGCTATGCGGAATAAAAAATAAAAAGGTTATTCGGAAAAATGACTCTATGCGGAAAATAGTACTATGCGGAAAATCGAGCCTATGCGGAAAGTAAAGCTATGCGGAATAAAATTGACTATGCGGAAAATATGCTCTATTCGGAAAGTCCCCCTATGCGGAATAATCTGAACATTCCGAATAGGGTTCCTATGCGGGATATTTAAGATATTCCGAATAGGATTTCCTATGCGGAATATTAAGATATTCCGAATAGGATTTCCTATGCGGAATATTAAGATATTCCGAATAGGGAATCAAGAAATCAAACCATTCGGAATAACCAATATTCCGAATAAGGGACAAAATTAAGCGGCTATTCGGAAAGATTTCTGGGCAAGAACAGTAAAGCAGACGAGTAAACAGGAGACACGGATTTGAACAAATCTAAACAAATCAAACCAAAAGATTAAACCAAAACGACCAATAAACATCAACTAACAATAATCAATCAACACAAATCATCAAAACTAGCAAACAAAGCCAAATCAATCAAAACCCACTTGATTGAAAATAAGAAAACTCAAGAACATGAACACAAAGATTAAGAACAAGTTAAGCAAGAAAGGAAGGAGGAGATTAACAATAAAGTAAAGATTAACAACAATTAAATGAAAACTTACTTGGAATTAAAAGAAAATTAAAGGTGCATTACATGAAGATTAAGGTGCATAAAAGTAAAGAACATGAAAATGAAAATGGTGGAAGGATGGGTTGTCAAGCCACCAACACTCTCAACAAATGAGGTTGGTTGGTATTTATAGGGAGATTAGGGAGGAGCTTAGGAAGCTTCCTCCCTCTTTCTTCTTTCTCTTAATTGCACACTTGGGTCCTTGATCTCTTTAATCTTTTGTTAGTCTTCTTAATACTTGGACTTTGTCTTGGGATTTCTTCAAACTCGTCTTGTATTTTCTTCATAAATAAGACTCGAGTTCTTCGGCTTTTTAGTAAACTTCCATCTTTGACTTTTTCTTCGATAAATCTTCAGAATTGGTCTTGGACTTCCGTTCTTTTTCCACTCTTGATCTTTCGACTTCATCTTTCGTCTTTTTCTTCTATAAAAGCCCGTAAAATCCCGTGTTTTCTCCACTTTTCACCTTTTCGTCCTAGATCACAACAAAAACACAAACCACGCATAATTCCGACATAAATGACATAAAATACACGTTTTGGCTCGGTTATTATTGTAATTAAGTGGTAAAAAGGATGGGTGTTTACACACCTATCAAATCCCCTACACTTGACCATTGCAATGTCCTCATGCAATGCATTAGTTACAAAGCATGTTTACATTTTTCATCATAATCAATCCACGTTGGCCCTTATTAAAGAGATAGAAAATTATAAAAATGCAAAGCAAAGAAATTAAAAGCATACCTTGGGTTTTGAAAATGTCATGAATAATCATCATCCTCAACTTTTCACTTTCTCCATACCAAGCTTAAAAACGAGATCATTGTTATTATAAGTTAGTAAACTAACACGAACTTATGTGGGCCAATTATTCACTTAGACTCCCTTATTCCTATGGGTATCTCTTATATTTTATTATTTGTCTTGAATGATCACGAAGATGCATTGTTTGACTTATTTCGATAATTATTAAGTCTGAAAATAAAGTGTACGATTTAATCAATAGTTAGCTAAAGGACCAAATCTTTTAAAACTGCTTCTCGGGATATCAAAAAGTTCATATCTTGGCATAACTTGGTTCGCGATTTGAGACCTTTCTCGGGCCGATATTTGGCAGCGACTTCATACTTCAAATCTTGAGAGACGTTCATGAAATAATGGTCTTCTCTTCATAATTGGAATTTCTTCTCTTGGAATTATTGAGAGATTCTTCATATATGGACCACGACTTCTTCATTTTTCTCCAATCTTTATTTTGGATTTTGATATACAACGATCCACCTCCTTCATTGACTTGGATCTATTTATCCTCATACCTTGTTAGGGTCTTTTCGGATACACTTCTCCATGACTTTTTGGGAGTTTTTGCTTTTCGTCGTGTGTCTCGATCCTTCATATTGATTTTCGATAAATGATTCTTCACATCACTTTTGGATCTTTAGCAACAAAACATAGCCCTCATGCCTTGTTAGGGCCTTTTCGGACTCGCCAATCTTCGCGCCCCGCTTCATAAGTTATGCCTTGGCTATGAACTCTCGTCATTACCGAGCAACTTTTAAACAATCTGGGGCTAGAAGCTAAGTAACTTTTCAAATCGTACAACCTTATTTATTAGCAGATAAATTTATTAGCAAGCGATGGGAGAATAGGCTTATAATTAACTCACATAAATTCACGAAAGAATACCGACTTATAATTGGCTCTATCATCTCTCGTTCTCCACAGTTTAAAATCTCAAGTAATGAGACTCGTGGATACTTAGCCAATTAAATCAAAGTTTTGGGTTTTCGAGTTGTCTATAGGATCTTGCAAATTCTTAGACTCTTTCAAGTTTAGAAATCGCATCTTAAAGTTCCCTTGATAAACGACTCTCTAGGATCAATTATAGAAACTTGCGAAAAGTTCTTGTTCTTAACCCGTGAGAGTTAATACTTTCGCGTTTTATAGCTCCCTATATAAAAGCCTAGCAAAACTTGACTTAAACACGTTAAGGATACTAGCTAGAGTAAACTCGGATTGAGTCAAAAGATTCACAACGTTTGAAAATTAAACCACTTATTAAACATTTATTCAAGCAAAGAAAGAAAATAGCTATACAAAAGGGAAAAACTAATAGGCCAAAATAGATTAAAAATTTTGAAAAATGTCGAAAAATCGATTTTCTGGTTAAAATGAGGACAAATACAAGGAAAAGACCACTTAACTTCGATAGAAGTCCCCCCTACACTTAAGATAAACATTGTCCTCAATGTTTAAGCATGTGGGAGTAAACTCCCCTACACTTAGGACATTGTGCACTTTGTTTAAATCTCGCTAAGGAGGAGACAATTAAAGAGATTCCTATTTTAATATTGAGAAATATAAAATAGTGAATCGAAAAGAGTTTAGGATAGAACCGGGAAGAAGGGAACACGGAATCACGGTGCGTCAAGAGTCATCAAGAGTGTGTCTTTGAAGCTCTAATCCCTGCAATGATAAGAAAGAAAACAAGAAACTCCAACGGGGACTCCCCCCTACACTTATGATGAAAATAGATAGATAATTGGGTTGCCTCCCAAAAAGCGCTTGTTTTTGTTGACCGAGTCACGAGCCTGACTCGTCCCCGAATTAAATGGTCCATGGGGAAGCCTCGAGTGTGATACCGGGATCAAAGACCTTGTCCTCGTTCCCGGTGGACATCAACAAAGGAGAGGCGGGGGAGTAAGTCTTAAAAGGGAGAAAGGTCCTTTCAACATACGTATAGTATGTGTTCAAGATCCACGGGAGGTGGGTTGGGTATAGTAAGCACATTGTCATCCCCCAAAGACAATGGATGCTGAGCAAACGGCAAAGCCGTATTGTTATCAATCATAGCATAATCAATGTCACCTCCCGGGTCAAAGCACTCATCCTCCGTGATAGTGGCTAAAGGGGAGGATGAAAGGTGCTCGGGAGGGGGACTTTGGACAAGATCTTCCTGCAACAAATTATCAAAAAATATAATGTCCCCCTCCATGTCAGAATCATCAATACCTGGAGGCATGGAGTGAATGTCGATTTCTTCCAGCAATGGGTCATTATCTTCAACGGTAGGAGTAGATGGAGGTAAAGGCTTGGAAATATCAAGAGAAGTCAACTCTTCGATTTGAGCAATAAGAAGGTGCACTTTCCGTAATCTATCGCGAAGAAGTACGTCTTCCACCTCATCCACAAGATCATGTTCATCGGTGAACTTCTCGTAAACCGGAGAGAATAAATCGTCATCACCCGTATCTCCCGGTGGAGATTGAGAAATTTCAAAAGTGAAATTCTCATAGCAGAGAGAAGAATCGTCATCACTAGGATCGACCTCTTCTGTAAGAGCAATGCCGTCCTCAGGCTCCATATTAGGTAAGTCACAAACCTCATCCAATACATTAAATGGCGCCGCTGCCGGCTCTTTTCGTGAAGATTGAAGGTTTTTTGTGAGTGAAGCGTTGGATTTTGGGATCCGTTCACTCGTGAACGTTATTTTTCTTGTCATATATTTTCAAAAATACCAAAAACATTTGAAAAATCATAAAACGCATTTCTTTTTCAAAGTTTTGCACCAAAAATATTCTTCTTGCTTATCTATCTTTCTCCATGGATTTTTATGTCCATTGTGTCGGGTGCGGGAGACAACTGTATGGGAATGACTCTTGTCAATGGTGTACATGTGAGCGGTGCGGAAACGATATCGACAACACACAATTCGGATTTTGTCCTTTGTGCAACTCGACTAATTCGTCCTTTTTGAACCCACCTCCTATTCCCACGTGCACCTATTGTGGAAGCGATTCTCATTGGCATATTTCGTGCCCGGTTCCATACCCGTATGATCACGGGCATGAACCGGGGTACAATTATGACTATGATAATAGCTATCCACATGACGCACCCAGTCTTTCTCCTCAACCGTTCTGCAACAACTGTGGGGGTCCTCACGATACTTCCTATTGTCAACCAATGAATTATTTTGAGCAAACTTCGTGTCCTCAGTTTTCTTCACCTATGGATTATTATGAACCAAACCCGGTTTCTAATTCTTCCCACCCGATGAACTACTATGAGCCACAATCATGCTATAATTCAGGTTTTCAACATTTTGAGCCCCCACATCACACCCTCACTCATCAATCTTCTCAGCAAACTAGTCTTGATCAACAACTCACTTCTTTGAATGACATTCTAGAAAGTATGGCTCAACTTCGAGCTGACTTACATCAGGAAAGGCAACCGTTGCTTGATGTGGACGAAACCTTGAAAACCACCGACACCTTTTTGAGCCAATTTCGTCGTTTTCCCTTCTTTTCTACACCTAAATGTTTACTTACAGCGTGGGATAGAATTGGTGAAATTGAACATACTCGGGGCGATGAACAACAAAAGTTGCTGCATGAGCTTCTTAAAGATGTGGAGGTTATCAAGGAAGAGTTAGCCGACTACGTCACTCCTAACTGGACTCGTCCCATCTATTATGATGATGACGACGACGATGATGTCTACACTTTCAACCAATCTTCTGAAGTTGCTACTCCTACTATCGATGTTCCTACTGTATCTAAGAATCTCGATTCGTTGAATGAGCTGAGTGATGTTGTTCTCGACAAAGTATTGGATGATGAGGTTTGTGACTTACCTAATATGGAGCCTGAGGACGACATTGCTCTTACAGAAGAGGTCGATCCTAGTGATGACGATTCTTCTCTCTGCTATGAGAATTTCACTTTTGAAATTTCTCAATCTCCACCGGGAGATACGGGTGATGACGATTTATTCTCTCCGGTTTACGAGAAGTTCACCGATGAACATGATCTTGTGCATGAGGTGGAAGACGTACTTCTTCGCGATAGATTACGGAAAGTGCACCTTCTTATTGCTCAAATCGAAGAGTTGACTTCTCTTGATATTTCCAAGCCTTTACCTCCATCTACTCCTACCGTTGAAGATAATGACCCATTGCTGGAAGAAATCGACATTCACTCCATGCCTCCAGGTATTGATGATTCTGACATGGAGGGGGACATTATATTTTTTGATAATTTGTTGCAGGAAGATCTTGTCCAAAGTCCCCCTCCCGAGCACCTTTCATCCTCCCCTTTAGCCACTATCACGGAGGATGAGTGCTTTGACCCGGGAGGTGACATTGATTATGCTATGATTGATAACAATACGGCTTTGCCGTTTGCTCAGCATCCATTGTCTTTGGGGGATGACAATGTGCTTACTATACCCAACCCACCTCCCGTGGATCTTGAATTCACATACTATACGTATGTTGAAAGGACCTTTCTCCCTTTTAAGACTTACTCCCCTGCCTCTCCTTTGTTGATGTCCACCGGGAACGAGGACAAGGTCTTTGATCCCGGTATCACACTCGAGGCTTCCCCATGGACCATTTAATTCGGGGACGAGTCAGGCTCGTGACTCGGTCAACAAAAACAAGCGCTTTTTGGGAGGCAACCCAATTATCTATCTATTTTCATCATAAGTGTAGGGGGGAGTCCCCGTTGGAGTTTCTTGTTTTCTTTCTTATCATTGCAGGGATTAGAGCTTCAAAGACACACTCTTGATGACTCTTGACGCACCGTGATTCCGTGTTCCCTTCTTCCCGGTTCTATCCTAAACTCTTTTCGATTCACTATTTTATATTTCTCAATATTAAAATAGGAATCTCTTTAGTTGTCTCCTCCTTAGCGAGATTTAAACAAAGTACACAATGTCCTAAGTGTAGGGGAGTTTACTCCCACATGCTTAAACATTGAGGACAATGTTTATCTTAAGTGTAGGGGGGACTTCTATCGAAGTTAAGTGGTCTTTTCCTTGTATTTGTCCTCATTTTAACCAGAAAATCGATTTTTCGACATTTTTCAAAATTTTTAATCTATTTTGGCCTATTAGTTTTTCCCTTTTGTATAGCTATTTTCTTTCTTTGCTTGAATAAATGTTTAATAAGTGGTTTAATTTTCAAACGTTGTGAATCTTTTGACTCAATCCGAGTTTACTCTAGCTAGTATCCTTAACGTGTTTAAGTCAAGTTTTGCTAGGCTTTTATATAGGGAGCTATAAAACGCGAAAGTCTTAACTCTCACGGGTTAAGAACAAGAACTTTTCGCAAGTTTCTATAATTGATCCTAGAGAGTCGTTTATCAAGGGAACTTTAAGATGCGATTTCTAAACTTGAAAGAGTCTAAGAATTTGCAAGATCCTATAGACAACTCGAAAACCCAAAACTTTGATTTAATTGGCTAAGTATCCACGAGTCTCATTACTTGAGATTTTAAACTGTGGAGAACGAGAGATGATAGAGCCAATTATAAGTCGGTATTCTTTCGTGAATTTATGTGAGTTAATTATAAGCCTATTCTCCCATCGCTTGCTAATAAATTTATCTGCTAATAAATAAGGTTGTACGATTTGAAAAGTTACTTAGCTTCTAGCCCCAGATCGTTTAAAAGTTGCTCGGTAATGACGAGAGTTCATAGCCAAGGCATAACTTATGAAGCGGGGCGCGAAGATTGGCGAGTCCGAAAAGGCCCTAACAAGGCATGAGGGCTATGTTTTGTTGCTAAAGATCCAAAAGTGATGTGAAGAATCATTTATCGAAAATCAATATGAAGGATCGAGACACACGACGAAAAGCAAAAACTCCCAAAAAGTCATGGAGAAGTGTATCCGAAAAGACCCTAACAAGGTATGAGGATAAATAGATCCAAGTCAATGAAGGAGGCGGATCGTTGTATATCAAAATCCAAAATAAAGATTGGAGAAAAATGAAGAAGTCGTGGTCCATATATGAAGAATCTCTCAACAATTCCAAGAGAAGAAATTCCAATTATGAAGAGAAGACCATTATTTCATGAACGTCTCTCAAGATTTGAAGTATGAAGTCGCTGCCAAATATCAGCCCGAGAAAGGTCTCAAATCGCGAACCAAGTTATGCCAAGATATGAACTTTTTGATATCCCGAGAAGCAGTTTTAAAAGATTTGGTCCTTTAGCTAACTATTGATTAAATCGTACACTTTATTTTCAGACTTAATAATTATCGAAATAAGTCAAACAATGCATCTTCGTGATCATTCAAGACAAATAATAAAATATAAGAGATACCCATAGGAATAAGGGAGTCTAAGTGAATAATTGGCCCACATAAGTTCGTGTTAGTTTACTAACTTATAATAACAATGATCTCGTTTTTAAGCTTGGTTTGGAGAAAGTGAAAAGTTGAGGATGATGATTATTCATGACATTTTCAAAACCCAAGGTATGCTTTTAATTTCTTTGCTTTACATTTTTATAATTTTCTATCTCTTTAATAAAGGCCAACGTGGATTGATTATGATGAAAAGTGTAAACATGCTTTGTAACTAATGCATTGCATGAGGACATTGCAATGGTCAAGTGTAGGGGATTTGATAGGTGTGTAAACACCCATCTTTTCTACCACTTAATTACAATAATAACCGAACCAAAACGTGTATTTTATGTCTTTTATGTCGGAATTATGCGTGGTTTGTGTCTTTGTTGTAATTTAGGACGAAATTGTGAAAAGTGGAGAAAACACGAGAATTCACGGGCATTCACGGCTTTTATTGAAGAAAAAGATGAAAGACGAAGTCGAGAAATCAAGAGTGGAAAAAGAACGGAAGTCCAAGACCAATTCTGAAGATTTATCGAAGAAAAAGTCAAAAGACGGAAGTTTATCAAAAGCCGAGAAACTCAAGTCTATTTTATTGAAGAAATTAAAGACGAGTTCAAAAGATATCCCGAGCCACAAGTCCTTAAAGTCCAAACATTAAAAGAAAGATTAGAAGAAAGGGACTAATGACGCAATTAATGAAGATTAAATGAAGGAAGGACTTAATCTTGCAATTAACAAGAAATGAAGGAGGGGAGGAAGCTTCCTAATCCTCCCCTATAAATAGATTAGGATTGTTATCATTTGTTTTGTTGGCTAATAGTGACAATTAGTCCTTCCACCTTTTAATTACCTTGCACTTTTAATTAACTTGTCAATTTAAATACTTGTCCATTTTAATTACCTTGTCTTGCACCTTAATTACCATTTAATTCAAGTAAGTTTTTCTTTTTAATTCTTGTCAAGTTTTATCTTTATCTTGTTAATCTCATTCTACCTTTCTTAATCTTTGTGTTGATTTGTTTATGTTCATGATCTTTATTTTTGTTGATTTATTTAAGTGGGTTTTGATTGATTTGATTAAGTTTTGTTAGTTTTATTGTTTTGGATTGATTGTTGATGCTTTATATTTGTTTATTTATTTGTTTGGTTTAATCTTTTTGTTGATTTGGTTAAGTTTTTAATTAATTCGTACCTTTTTAATCCTCCTTGTTCTTCGTTTTATGGTTACTGATTTTTCCCAGGAACGAGCCCAGAAATATTCCGAATAGGGGTTTTAAGATTGCTTATTCGGAAGATTTTAGTGTTCCGCATAGAGGTTTTGAGAGATTGCTTATTCGGAACTTTATTCCGCATAGGGGTTTTGAGAATTGCTATTCGGAACATTTATTCCGCATAGGGGTTTTTAAGAATTGCTTATTCGGAACATTTTATTATTCCGCATAGGGATTTTTATAAATTGCTATTCGGAATATTCTGGATATTCCGAATAGGGAAGGTTTTCCGTATAAGGCATTTATTCCGTTTAGGGCAATATTCCGAATAGGGTGACAATATTCCGAATAGAGCACTTTCCGAATAGACCTGGATTTTCCGAATAGGAAGTTTATTCCGAATAGAGCA
Source organism: Glebionis coronaria (assembly GCA_025667525.1). NCBI lineage: Eukaryota > Viridiplantae > Streptophyta > Magnoliopsida > Asterales > Asteraceae > Glebionis > Glebionis coronaria. The sequence continues at coordinate 229,829 of JANFOE010000522.1, forward strand.
CTTATTCCGAATAGAGACAGATATTCCGAATAGGGGAAATATTCCGAGTAGACACACTATTCCGAATTAGGATAACATTCCGAATAGGAGGATATTCCGCATAGGGCTGGACATTCCGAATAGACCAACTTTCCGAATAGGGTAATCTTTCCGAATAAGTGACAGTTATTCCGAATAGGCCTAATATTCCGAATAGGGGATTTATTCCGGATAGGGAAATCTTAGTTTTTAGTTTTCTGCCTTTAAGTTTTCTTTTTCCCGCCTTTTTCCTTAATCGCACTTTAAGTTTATTTGCCTTAGTTTAAGTTTTAGTTTTAGTTGCGTTTTAAGTTTGCCTTAGTTAGATTTAAGTTTGCGTTATTTACTTTATTGCCCTTTAATTCTAGTCTTGCTTTTAAATACTTGCACTTTATTTTAATTAGACTTAGATTTATTTTAATTGCACCTTTACTTTAATTGTTTTGCACCTTTTATTTTCAAAATTACAACGACACATCTTTGTTTCACCAAAGTTCAACTGAGTCACACATTAAACATAAAGTTGTTCAATTCGAAGAGACACACAACGAACTTTAATTAATTTTTAACCTGAGTAAAAACCTAGTTATCAAATAACAATGATCTCGTTTTTAAGCTTGGTATGGAGAAAGTGAAAAGTTGAGGATGATGATTATTCATGACATTTTCAAAACCCAAGGTATGCTTTTAATTTCTTTGCTTTGCATTTTTATAATTTTCTATCTCTTTAATAAGGGCCAACGTGGATTGATTATGATGAAAAATGTAAACATGCTTTGTAACTAATGCATTGCATGAGGACATTGCAATGGTCAAGTGTAGGGGATTTGATAGGTGTGTAAACACCCATCCTTTTTACCACTTAATTACAATAATAACCGAGCCAAAACGTGTATTTTATGTCATTTATGTCGGAATTATGCGTGGTTTGTGTTTTTGTTGTGATCTAGGACGAAAAGGTGAAAAGTGGAGAAAACACGGGATTTTACGGGCTTTTATAGAAGAAAAAGACGAAAGATGAAGTCGAAAGATCAAGAGTGGAAAAAGAACGGAAGTCCAAGACCAATTCTGAAGATTTATCGAAGAAAAAGTCAAAGATGGAAGTTTACTAAAAAGCCGAAGAACTCGAGTCTTATTTATGAAGAAAATACAAGACGAGTTTGAAGAAATCCCAAGACAAAGTCCAAGTATTAAGAAGACTAACAAAAGATTAAAGAGATCAAGGACCCAAGTGTGCAATTAAGAGAAAGAAGAAAGAGGGAGGAAGCTTCCTAAGCTCCTCCCTAATCTCCCTATAAATACCAACCAACCTCATTTCTTGAGAGTGTTGGTGGCTTGACAACCCATCCTTCCACCATTTTCATTTTCATGTTCTTTACTTTTATGCACCTTAATCTTCATGTAATGCACCTTTAATTTTCTTTTAATTCCAAGTAAGTTTTCATTTAATTGTTGTTAATCTTTACTTTATTGTTAATCTCCTCCTTCCTTTCTTGCTTAACTTGTTCTTAATCTTTGTGTTCATGTTCTTGAGTTTTCTTATTTTCAATCAAGTGGGTTTTGATTGATGTGGCTTTGTTTGTTAGTTTTGATGATTTGTGTTGATTGATTATTGTTAGTTGATGTTTATTGGTCGTTTTGGTTTAATCTTTTGGTTTGATTTGTTTAGATTTGTTCAAATCCGTGTCTCCTGTTTACTCGTCTGCTTTACTGTTCTTGCCCAGAAATCTTTCCGAATAGCCGCTTAATTTTGTCCCTTATTCGGAATATTGGTTATTCCGAATGGTTTGATTTCTTGATTCCCTATTCGGAATATCTTAATAGTCCGCATAGGAAATCCTATTCGGAATATCTTAATATTCCGCATAGGAAATCCTATTCGGGATATCTTAAATATCCCGCATAGGAACCCTATTCGGAATGTTCAGATTATTCCGCATAGGGGGACTTTCCGAATAGAGCATATTTTCCGCATAGTCAATTTTATTCCGCATAGCTTTACTTTCCGCATAGGCTCGATTTTCCGCATAGTACTATTTTCCGCATAGAGTCATTTTTCCGAATAACCTTTTTATTTTTTATTCCGCATAGCTTAATTTTCTCTTTTTATTCCGCATAGGCACTTTTATTCCGAGTAACCAATTTATTCCGCATAGTCTTATTTTATTCCGAATGGAGTTTTCAGTCTTAGTTTTTAAACTTTATTTTTTCCCGCCTTTTCTTTATTTGCACTTTTACTCGCTTTCCTTTTATTTGAAGTTTTAAATTGCGTCATTTATTTTTATTACCTTTAAATTTCTCGTCATTTATTTCCCGTCAAGTTTTAATCTTTCATTATTGTCTCCTTTTACCGTCTTTACTTTATCTTTAATTGTTCCGAGTCTTTATTTTCCTTTAGTTTTAGACAACGACCACTCTTTATTTGATTCACCAAGAACAACTAATCTCGCACAATTAACCAGAGATCAATTCGAAGAGATTCCGAGAAAACGAACTTTAATTGATACAAAATCTCAACATTAATGGGCAAGGTATCATTCTTCTTAGCTCTTCAGATATCTCAGAGTCCCAGAGGCATCTTTATCAATCAATCCAAGTATGCCCTTGAACCGCTTAAGAAATATAAGATGGAATCTTGTGATCCCGTGGATACTCCAATGGTGGAACGAACTAAGCTTGATGCAGATCCACATGGAGTTGCCGTTGATCCGAAACTTTATCGTGGAATGATCGGTACTCTTCTGTACATTACAGCCAGTCGACCTGATCTTCAGTTTGCTATCTATATGTGTGCTCGGTATCAAACTAGGCCTACTGAGTTACACTTGGCTACTGTGAAACGGATCTTTCGATATCTTAAAGGAACCATTAATCGGGGACTTTGGTATTCGAAGGACTCTTCGATTGCACTTATGGCATATGTAGATGCGGATCACACGGGTTGTCAAGATACAAGGCGTAGCACGAGTGGAACTTTGTAACTACTAGGAGATCGACTAATCAGTTGGGCATCGAAAAGGCCGAAAAGCGTTGCAATTTCAAGTACGGAAGTAGAATACATAGCTATGTCTGGTTGCTATGCTCAAATTCTTTGGATGAGATCGCAATTAACCGACTATGGTCTAGGTTTCAACAAAATTCCGATGTACTACGACAACATGAGTGCAATTGCCTTATGCTGCAACAATGTTCAATTATCCCAGTCGAAGCATATTGACATTCGCTACCATTTCATCAAGGAGCAAGTGGAAAATGGAGTAATAGAGCTTTACTTTGTCCGATCTGATTATCAATTGGCGGATATTTTCACGAAGGCTTTAGATCGTGCTCGAATTGAATTTTTGGCCGACAAGCTAGGAATGAGAACCTTCTCGCCTGAGACTCTTAAGGAATTGGCAGATGAAGCGAAAGTATAGTGATGGTAAACTATTCTCCGTATCCTTGGTGATCATCTGTATATATTGTTTATATTTTTATCCACAACAGCAAAATACAAAAATATAAAACCATATAAAAACTATAAAAATTGAAAAGTTCATAAAAATCCAAAAATATTTTTACTTTATTTTTCAAAGGCATGTCTTTTGGTACGATAATATTTACGGCCTTAGAAATGTTGATTAATATCGACACGGCGCCATAAATAGAGTTCGTACAAAAGTTGTAAATATTTCATAAAACATGCCCTAATGGCTTGTAGTTATTTCTGACTGCAACCCGGTTTTCATATTAAAGTCAAGTATTTCTTATGAAAGCTTTGGCTCACAACGGGAATTAATTTTCTCGGGCAAGGTTTACTTTAAAACCTTGTAAGGGATCAAGTTTACTTTATAACTTGGTCTAACATAAATCTACGTACGCCTCAGTGCATTTATTTGTTAAAACAAGAGAAGTCTTGTTTTTATGAAGTTATCATCTCTACAACCATAGCAATCTACAATTGGTTTCAACATACTCGACGATGCGACTACTCAACCGATGACTATAGCTCTTTCAATAGAACACGGGTTAACAATTGAGGGGGAGCAATTGTCAAGCATTCAGAATCTTCGATGCCGAAAGTGCCAAGTTCACAAGTTGGTGTCAAGACAACAATACCAATCGTACACGTGGTGTCGAGAGATGACTTCAGACGTAACGAGGCGACCAACATATGCTGACAAGAACCATTTGATCTTTTCATATGATGTTTTCATCAATCAGGTCCAACCTTGTCAATTCTTTTCTAATATGGTGAATATGTGATCATGTTACAAATCGGTATCATATCTCATACATTTGGTATCATGAAGATAAAACGGACTTGCATTTTTCTTCCCAAAACCTTTGTAAAAACTTCATTAAATCAATTGATATTAAAAACATCGATTGGGTTAATATTTTTAATATGGGGGAGAAAATGTGATTTAATATGGGATATTATCACAAATGGTTTGACTTAATGTGCTGGCTCATCCCGACATATGCGAAATGTTTCTGAATATTGTGGCATATGTTAAGGGGGAGAAAAACGGATTTGCATATCAAAATGGATTTTCATGGTGACATATACTTACCCAAAACCCATTTATTTCACGACGATGAAGATTGTGGTGACATAAGGATGGTAGGATAGGTTAAGTCCAATGATTCTTCTAGAACCAGAGGAATCTTCCCAAGGACATTCCATAGCTAGAAATAGTAGTCCTTAGGAAAGATGGAGAAAGATTGTGAACATAGCTGAATGCCGACCAAGTACATAAGTTAGCATTGGAACAATCATAACAAGGTGCTAGTTATGACGTATTGGTAAGCATTGAAGGGGTTGAAGAATGAAAAAGAATTGTAAAGATAAATGGTGTAAAGAAAGAAGCCCTCCTTACAACTTTAGGCAGAAACCGGGTCAACACATATGCTATTGAGATCATTTTAATGATGCTCGATATTGAAGATAGACATCATGGACCCAGTGATGCAATGCACAACCCATCCCAACTAACTGAGATATCTCTTAAAAGATATTTGTTTTAATCACACAGAGACAACACGTTATCTATCGATTTATTCACTCCGAGTAAATTGGTATTGAAAAGGTGGCACTCCTCTCCAGCCTCCGATCACTAAAATCCAAAATGCACGATCGAGTCTAGAGCCATTTGAGATCATCAAATATCTCATTAGGACACACTTTCATATTTCCTTGCTTCTTCACACACTTTGAAAAGTAAGAAAGATTTTAAGAGTCCTACGCAAAATCTTCATGATCTTGCCTGAACATCCGAGTAATATGAAAGTATTTACAATGAAGATGGAAATCCTTCTTGAGCGAATATCAAAAAGCTCATGGTAGGTGACTTGTGCGATTCTTTATGAATCAAGCTTGTGATAACTGGAAAGCAACAGTGGTTTAATTCTTAACTGAACTTAAACACGTTCCAGGCCTCTACGTAATATCTTAGTGATCTTGCCAGAACACTCAGAGTGACACCTTAGTGTTCACAGTGAAGAGTGGAAATCCTTCTAGTGTTAACCTCAAACAGCACTTGGTAGGTAACTTGCAAGATTCTATACGAATCAAGCTCGTGACAACTGGAAAGCAACGATGGTACGATTCTTTAATGAATCAAACTTGTTCCAGGAATCAGAATTGACGGCTTTAATCATGCGGATAATTTTATCCAAATGATTCACTCTTTACGTTCGCAGTCAGCTTTGGATGGTCGAGTAAAGAGAACGGGTTTACCCGCGAAATCTTGTCAAGGAGATTTTTAATTAAATCTACCTGCCACAAGTACGATATTTTATATCGTCCAACGGTCTTCACCGACCGGAGGTAAAATGCTACCGAATTAGAATGAAATGTTCAAAGCCATTTTGTTCATGTCTACTTATGTTGCGGCATTTGAAGACGGTGGCGTTGCGGGATCCAAGAAGAAGTCGTCCCCGCATGCTTATACTTTATGCACTTAATACCTCATCTAATTCAAGAAAGCCTAAAAGTTAAGTCTTCCGTTGTATCGAACTCTGAAGCTTTCAAGAATTACGAAGGTATAAGTATGTGGGACATGGTGTCACGAGGAGGAGAAGATCACAAGTGATGGATGCACAAGATCAAGGCAAGAGATTAATGCTAAAGATTGATATCAAATATCACATCAGCATGTTCACCAGAAAAGAAAAAGAAAAGAAAGACGAAGACTACGAGCTCAAGACAAGCACAGTATGCTAGGTTTATTTTATTATTGTAACTCGGGTGACGCCCTTGTTTGGAGTGACCTCCCTTAGGGGGAGATTGTTGGAAATACGTTTTTACGTATTTAGGAAGATTCGGTCACTCCGACAATATATTAAGTTGTAGCTCGTAGTCTAGATATCTTTTAATTAACTAAACAAGGAAAAGCCCGGTCCATGCTTGTATGGCCAGCCCAAATGTAAGCCCAAGCCCATCTTATGGGCTTGGTATATAAACCCTCTCCATTGATGGAGAGGGTGGTGATTTTCATTTGAATAACACATAGTTCTCTTAAACTTTCTCTCTCTAGAAGTGTGAAATCCACCATCTTTCTATCTCTTTCTCTCTCTAAAACATAAGCATAGATTTACATATCCTACAATTACCGTAACAACGCTAATAACTCGAACAACAGCAGGTCCCTACATTAACCTTATTTCATGATTAAACTATCTTATGTTATGGTATTCTGACACTCCAACGATTTTTACTTTAGGAACAACAAAAACGGTAGGGATCAGGACCGTAGAGGTTCACAACCTAACCGTTCTACCTCATCTAGTAATTATTGAACCTTCTATGTAATCATGTTTATGTTCCACGATCATGTCTCATGCATGTAACCCTGAAACAGGCTCTCAGATAACTTGGACGCCTGTTGGAGGATTCACACATCCTATCTGTCCTACTTGTTCGAGCAGACATTCTGGTGTTTGTCGCCAAGGTACTGGTGGTTGTTTCAAGTGTGGCCAACAAGGCCATCAGCAGAAGGATTGTCGCCAAGGTGAGATAGAAGGCACCTCTGGACATGCCGACTCCAAGCCACCTCCTACTTCTGGTCGCGTGTTCACTACTACTAGAGATCAGGCGAACAAGACTTCAGGTACCGTCACCGGAAATCTCTTTATGAATGGTTTGGCAGCATGTGTTCTATTTGATACTGGAGCGACTCATTTAGTCATATCCTCTACTTTTGCTGTACGTGTTAGGATTTCCATTATGCCATTAGATAATCCCTTATGCATTTCCACGCCACTTAGGGACTTTGTACGAATCACTCAGGTGTACAGAGATCTTCCCATAGAATTTGATGATAAGATCCGTAGAGTTGACGCACTTCCTTTGGACATGTGTTTGACTAGATTTTGGGCATGGAATGGTTATCCAAACACCAGGCTACGATTAACTGCCACACATATCGGGTTATCTTCAGTGATGTTAAATCTCCAGAGTACATACACCGTGGTTTTCTGCCAGGGAGGTCATTACAAATTATTTCATCCATGGAGGCGCGTGTTTTATTATCACACGGCTGTCAGGGCTTCATAGCCAATATTCATGACATTACTGCCGAGTCTCCATCGACTCAAGATCAGCCTATTGTATCAGAATTTCCTGACGTTTTTCCTGATGAACTTCCGGGCATACCACCTGTTCGTGAAGTCGAGTTTGAAATCGAACTCATTCCAGGTGCAGAGCCAATTTCCAAAGCTCCTTATCGCATGGCTCCTATAGATCTTAAACTAAAAGATCAGCTGCAAGAACTTCTGGAACGAGTTTTTATCCATTCCAGTGCATCGCCATGGGGTGCACCGGTACTGCTCGTGAAGAAGAAAGACGGCAGCATACATTTGTGTACAGACTATCGTGAGCTGAACAAGATCACGATCAGGAATCGTTATCCTTTGCCGGGAATCGACAACCTTTTCGATCAACTTCAGGACGCCAAGTATTTCTCCAAAATCGATCTGAGGTCCAGCTACCATGCCATTTGGACTCACTAATGTCCGTACACGTTATGGGCACTACGAGTTCGTAGTCATGCATTTGGACTCACTAATGCTCCAGCTGTCTTCATGGATTTGATGAACCATGTCTTTCATGAGTTTCTGGACAAGTTCGTTATCGAGTTCATTGATGACATCCTGATTTTCTCCAAATCCAAGGAGGAACGAGGAACACTTTCGTACAGTCTTGCAGATTCTTCGTCAAAATCAGTTGTATGCCAAGTTCTCCAAATGTGAGTTCTGGTTAAGCAAGGTGGCATTTCTAGGCCATATTGTATCTGCGGAGGGGATCACCATGGATCCTACAAAGGTTGAAGCTATCACCAAATGGCCAAGACCTACATCTGCAACACAGGTCAGAAGTTTTCTTGGTTTAGCTGGCTACTACCGAAGGTTTGTAGAGAACTTTTCACGGTTAGCCATACCTTTGACTAAGCTGATGAGGAAAGGATAGAAATTCGTCTGGACGGAAGAACGAGAGAAGAGATTCGAAGATCTTAAGCAGAAGTTAGTGACTGCACCTATTCTTACTCTCCCATTTGGCTTAGGTGGATTTCAGATATATAGTGACGCTTCAAGAAAGGGTTTAGGCTGCGTTTTCGTGCAACATGGGAAGGTTATTGCATACGCATCACGACAGCTGAAACCTTATGAAGAAAACTATCCTACTCATGACTTGGATCTTGTAGCAGTTGTTTTCGCGTTGAAGGTATGGAGACATTATTTGTATGGTAAATCATGTGACATATTCACTGATCACAAGAGTCTCAAGTACATCTTCACCCAGAAGGAATTGAGCATGAGACAGAGGAGATGGTTAGAGTTATTGAAGGACTACGACACCAACATTCAGTACCATCCTAGTAAGGCGAATGTGGTGGCAGATGCTCTAAGCAGAAGGTCGGGCATGATTGCGGGCATTTGGATTGCAAAGATAATCATCCGTGACCTACAGATGGCTGATATCGATTTTTGTGTACGAGGACATCACGGTTACTGGGCTAATCTTAGAGTGGAACCAAACTTACATTGTAGGATCAAGGAAGCTCAGAAGGAAGATTGTGAGATTTGGGCTATCATTCAGAACCTTGATCAGCAGACGGAATTTCGTGTTGACAACGACGGTATCTTATGGCAAGGCACTAGACTAGTGGATCCTGATGACTCTACACTCAGGGAAGCTGTGCTGACTGAAGCTCAGATCTCTCCATTTACTATACATCCTTGTTTTACCAAGATGTACCACGACATCAAGCAACATTTTTGGTGGAGTGGTATGAAGCGGGATGTTGCCACCTTCTTTTCTAAATGTATGATCTGCCAACAAGTTAAGATCAAACGCTAGAGAGCTAGTGGTTTACTACAACCATTAGATATTCCAGCATGGAAGTGGGACAAAATCGCTGTTGATTTTGTTACTGATCTTCCTATGACTCAGAGGAAGAACAACGCCATATGGGTTATTGTTGATAGGTTGACTAAATCTGCTTATTTTTTGTCGATCCGCAAGGAGCATCCAGTCAGCAAATTAGCCGACACTTTTCAGAAGGAGATCATGAGACTTCATGGTACTCCATTAAAAATCATCTCTGACAGAGATCCCCGTTTCACATCACGTTTCTTGCAAAGTCTGTAGAAAGCTTGGGGCACTAGACTTAAGCTTAGCACTACCTTTAATCCTCAGACCGACAGACAGTCGGAACATGCCATTCAAACATTGGAGGACATGCTGCGGGCGTGTGCTATAGAGTGATCAGGAAGCTGGGATGATTATATCTTTCTAGTGGAGTTTGCATAAAACAACAACTGGCACGCTAGCATCAAGTGTGGTCCTTTTGAGATGTTGTATGGTAGGAAGTGTCATGCCCCAATCTGCTAGGATCAGTTGGGCAAACGACTGCTTGAGGGTCCAGAGATGATTGAGGTGACTAATGAAAAGGTCGCTGTCGCCAAGGCGAAGCGTCAGGAAGCTCGTGCTCGTCAGAAGAGCTATGCTGATAAACGTCGTAGAGATGTATCTTTCAACGTAGGTGATCACGTTTTCCTCAAGGTATCACCTACATGAGGAGTTAAACATTTTGGAATCAGAGGGAAGCTCAGTCCTCGCTTCTTTGGACTGTTTGACATCATAGAACGCGTTGGTGAAGTACTATTGGAGACTGGCATCTCTTATCTGGGCAAGTCGCACTTGCTAGCAGCTAATGGTCCATTCCTAGGCTAAACAGATATACTTTATTTTGCATAACTCAGGATAGTCTGGCAATCTTCCTGCTTAAGGAAAATTTGTTGGATTTTTCTGATAATTTCTAGTCGCGGGTCATGAGCTAGTGTAATAAGAATCGATGAATTTAAACTGGGTGTATAACACTGTAGCCCGAGAGTCATACTTGTATTCAAATGATGTTTAAAACCTATAAATTCACTCAACCTTTGTGTTGACTTTAAGCATATATCTCAGGTGAATGAAGATTGGCGTGCTGTGGAGGGTGGCATCTTGAATAAGTTATCATCTATCAATAAAACTAGATCTTCGAGAAACCTATGTTTGTACAGCGTATGTACAGTTGTTTATTAAACTCTGATTTAAATAAATGAATGATAACATTTGTTTTATAAAAATGTCTTTTTAGCATTTTCTATTATTGTGACTATGGTACTATGAAGTAATACCCTAGATCAATGTTCCGCTACGTAAAGGTAAAAAATGAGGGTGTTACAATATCCTTCATGGTTTGGGAGAACCACTCCCATGAAGGTGGAATAAAAATGTTTTTCTTGAAATCCTACACTTTCTAGCTGTTGGTATTTTGAAGATTTAGGGAAATGAGTAAACTTTTAGGTTGATTGTACAAATTATTTGGAAAACATATTCTCATACCTTTTCAGGGGTGAAAACCTCATGGTTAATGGCTTTATGGTTTGGGAGATATGCCATCTCCAAGTCAGCCTTGTCGGGAATTTTTATGACTTTTACATCTAGAGTTACCTTAACTTATGGCATTTTGTTGTGCAAAATAAAATGAAATGATTGAATAGAGATTTAGACATATAACCCTAAGGATGTAAATGCAGGTGGTAAACCATATTGGATATGGTTACACCTTAACTCGGTTAATGGGGAAATGTAGCTTATGTATTGCATCTTATCGAATATTTTGCATCTTAGTTTTTACGTATGCATAAAACACGTATTTAAGGCCGTGATCACGTTTGTAGGTCGCGGGTAATCTTTGGGATAATTTTCTCATTTCTCTACAGTCCGGCTCGTACGTTCGTTGTATCGCACTAACGTGAGTCTATAACCTCGCTTCTAAGTTCTTGAAGATGATTTTATAAACCCCGCGAGTGAGATAACATGCTTGTCTTAAAAATAGAAAGCAAGGGACCCGATATAGATGGCTTGATTATTATAAGTTTTTTATTCGCTGAATGAAAGTCTCATTATATATATATATATATATATATATATATATATATATATATATATATATATATATATATATATATATATATATATATATATAACGAATTATTAGCTACCAAGTAATAATAGGCGCCTATACATAGAATAGTACTACTTGGGAGGACCGACCTCCTCCCGTCCTATGACGACTAGCTATCGTTAGGGCACGATTGAGGCCCAAGGTAGATACATGTGTGAGAGATTAAAATACACTTAGCGAGGTGTATAGTGGGCAAATATTATGGTAACGTTTCAATGTCATGATGCTTATAATAAATCTTTATAACTTTGTTTGATCCACATTGCTATGATCTTGATGGTTTTAAAATATACTTATGTTCGGTAATGTTTATGAATAAACTCTATAGATCTACTTAACTTTTGCTGATGCTTTAGCATGTTTAATCTCAGGTCCTTGAAGGTAATGGCGAAAGAGGGATTCAGATGCTTGCGAAAATGATGTTATAAAAGGCTCACTATTTTTGGTAGAAAAATCATTCGAAACTATTTGTGGAAAACTTGTATCTTTTGTGAAATAATAATTAGGGCCATGAATTTTTAACTTATCAACTTTTATGAATTCGAATGATGTTTGATTTAAAAAAGATTCATTTGAGTCATTTTCTATTGCTTGAGCGATTATATTATGAAGTAGCACCCCATATGAGCTTCCGCATATGACCCGAATTTGTTAGTGTTACAGATTGGTATCAGAGCTTAAGTTATAGAGAATGAAAAGATTTTCCAAAATAAAAATTTTGAAATCTTTTAACTATAACTTTCGCAAGCGAAATATTCGAATTACCGATGGAACCGAAAAGAGAGTATATATATATATATATATATATATATATATATATATATATATATATATATATATATATATATATATATATATATATATATATATACTAGCCGTGTACCCGCGCAATGCTGCGGC